>VDFB02353720.1:0-15866 GCA_007258455.2 Sequoia sempervirens
TATCTATTAAACATTCATGAACAAGAGAAATAATTCCTCTACTGCTGGTATGTTGATCAGAGATTTGTTCATTCGGTGTGATAGAAAATTGAAGCCACACTTGAGGAAGATAGAGCAGAAAAATGAGGTAGTCATTAATGCAGAAGTCAGAAATAAAACGTTGTTTCTCAATGATTGTAAGGCTGTTTCTCAAGAAGTACCTATTGATATGCAGTTGTCCGCACATGCTAAGGGTGAGTGCAGGGAGGCAACATCAATTTTGAATACATATGAAGAACTTATGACAAGTGACCAAGAAGATTTCTTTGGTATGTATGTGGATGCTAATGATAAAATCAGCAACACATCTTTTCATGATGGGTCTGTTGAAGATAAAAATGATAAATTAATCAAAGCAGCCAACTTTGATGACTTTTATTTCCAGTATAATGACGGTGGCGAAGGCGGTATTGAGCTTGATCATCAAACTAAGCTCTTGGAGGAAGTTACCGATGAAGATTTCAGTTTGAATGGAATGAGGAATGACTCATTCAATGAGTCAACAATCCAAGAGGAGCATGAAGATCTTGTTCCTGTTAATCATTCCAATCAACCCTTTTGCATTTGGGATCCTGGTGAGATGGCACCAAGGTATGCTAAAGAACTTGAGTGGGATAAATTTCCCTTTGATCCTGATAAAGTTCAAAATTCATTTTGTATTTCAAGCTATGAAGTCATTGGAGAAGACATTGTCTTTGATGAAGAAGCTTGTTTGGCAAAGCTCCATAAAGATTCCTTTGAGGTAGTAGTAGCCACTAAAGCAGAGTATGTTGCTACCAAGACTTTAAGAGAATCAATCAATAATGATTCATTGTTTGAAAATATTGCTGTTAGGAAGGAAGCTGATTTTGAGAATCAAGTCAAAGAAAATAAATCAGAAAAGTTGATGTTTGATGAGCAAAGCTTCTTTGCTGATTTTGATCATGGGCCTAAAGAGCTGCAAGTTTTGAAGGATAACTTAATGGTTTCAGAAGAGAAAATTGTTAAAGCATTATCAAGATTTGATAGCACACACAATTTTGTTGAAGAACTCTACTGGAAGTCACAGTTTGAAGAGAGACAGAATGGAGTTAAAGGAGTCACTCTTTCCAAGTTGCAAACTATCAAAGAAGCATTGGAATCATTAAAGATAGATTATTTGCATTTGCTTTCAGATAGGGATAATGCCATTAAGTTTGCAGAAGAGACCTATGATGCCTACCAAGAGAAGGAGAAAGAAGTTGATCGTCTTTACCTTGATCTTTCCCTAGCTCATCACTCTTTATGCAAGGGAGAAAATCAAATTCCTATTGCAGCCACACTTGAAGGACAAGAAGCTGATACAAGGATTATGGAGATCAAGCAAATAGTTGAAGGCATTAATGAACTCCATAATGATGAAACCTTGCTTAATTTTAAAGAGATTCATGAAGATGATGGTAATTGGAAGGTAAATCAAGAGTGTGAACTCTTGAGTTGGGAAGAGAACTTGCCTCAAGAAGGGATAGCTTGCAGCCATGAGCTTAAATCAACAAAGTGCATGTTAGCAAATGTTCAGTTGGGTGTAATGGAGGTAGGAGACCAGCTAGTTGATTTCAAACTTCTCAGAGAATGTAGGGACGAGATATATTATGTGATTGATAATCCTCCAAGCTTGTTTGTAAGTGAATGCATAAGAGGTTTAGAGAATTCAGTCTCCATATGGGAAGTGTTGATTCATGACGACTTCCCCTTCTTTGACACCAAGGTGTTAAAACATGTTTTGGTAAGACATATTGTTTACATGCCTAACAGTTTATCCTTTGGATTGAGTAATGCTCACACTATCTTGTCTTGGGAGAAGGATTTGAAGACGATGTTTGTTTCAGGCTCCCTTGTTTTTGAAGCTTTCTTGGATAGACTTCAATGGTTTACCAAAGAAGTCAATAATTTTCTGGGTGTGCAATTGGAGTTGATTGGTACTCAGGAATTTGTTGTGAAAAATATTTTGGGGTATGGTAGGAAGCTTCATTGGAGGGATAAGGATCAAACTTTCAAAATTAATGGTGTTTTTTCCTTTCTTACCAGCCACTTGATGATTCCATTTGTTTACCAACAAATGGATTGGAGAGAAATTTTGAGCAAAGAATGGTTCTTTGCTGTAATGGAACTCTTAGAGTGGGTGTTTCCACCCTTGTGTTCGAGCAATTTGGTCAAGATGAATGTGGATTTTCAATATTGCAGCAGTTGTTCCTACTCTTGTTTGCAGATTTCTTTGAACTCTAATGTTGAGTCTTTCATTCTTGATTTGGTGGTAGCTGTTGGTCACTCCATTGCAACAGCAACAAGCGAAGATTCTAGACTTATTACTCATAAAGTTTGGGAGAAAGTTGAACCTAAACAAATTATTTACTTTCTTAACAATCTATCTCTTGAGTTGAGTGATGTTTTGGCCCATCCTAGTCCTTTGAGGGAATGGGAATTAAGAACAACTTTTGTTGTGCGCTCCATTAATGTTGATGTTTTCATGAGTGGGCTACATGGGTTTATCAAAGAAGACTCTAAATTCTTGAGTTTGCATTTTGCCTTGATTAGTACTTGGAGAAGTGTTGTGTACTATTTCAGATGCATTGGAAAACATTTTCAGTCGAGTATCCATGTTTGGAATTCTCAATATGGCTTGATGGAGATTGTTACAACTAGAAAGAGAAATCTTTGGAGAGATAAGAATTTAATTTTCAGATCCTCCGATGATGTCCTCATCTTCGCCAATCATTTGAAGGTTCTTTTTGCTCATCAACTGGTGAATTGGAGAGATATTTCGAACAAAGGATGGTTTAATGTTGGTTTGGAGTCTCTTGAGAAGATGTTTTCAGCCTTGGTCAATTGTTCTATTATGGACGCTGATTTTCAGTATTGCAGCAACTGTTCAGTTCATTGCATGATGATTTTCTTAAAATCAGATTTTGAGAGGTTCATTTCAGTTTTCATAGGCAGCTGGTACATTCATTCTTCCTCTTCTCAATCTTTTTTCAGTAATGGTTTATGGCCTCAAAAGTGGGAAATGATGCTCCATAGTGATTTGGACCAGATTTGGATAGTGTTTAAGTTTCCTTCCAGTGATTTAATCTATACAATTTCTTGCACTAGTGTTTGGGGCAGCGAACCCTTGTTTGTTTGGGTTCAACTATTTGAGACTTTTGAGATTTTAGTGGGAGTTTTCATAAATTTTCTTGCATATATTAGAATTATTCAGAAGAGGCATTATACATCCTTGAGGAGCTTTGATGATGCGGCTGTTATGAACATGCAAAGGGCTGTTTATTCTTTTACAAATAGCTATGATGGAGTTACCTTTGTTGATGTGATATGTTTTGACGCTTTGAGCAGTGATGTTGATGAGAATATATTTGAGTTGTTTAGAGTAATCTTCTTTATTCTCAGGATGGTGATTGACATTAACATCGCAGATGTTAATTCCTCAGAGTTTATTGGGCAGGAGATGCTGCTACATTTTGATTCCATTCCTTCCATGTTTTTCAGTTTGAATTTTAGGCATGTTATCTCCTTGAGGTTGCAGGGATGGTTTGTGCAGTTCTGGTGCAGTGATTTCATTTGTGTGATCAGAGTAGAGCAGCATCAACATGATGGAACCTTTCCGAGATGGACTTGGGACCCCGGGATCCTACATGTTTGGTGGGATCAGTTTGGAGTGTTGTGGCATTGCTTGAGGACAAGCAATTTTGGGAAGGGCGGACTGTAATGTCCCCATTTTGGCCATACGCTCTTCTTTGATTCATCAGTCTATTCCGGAACCCGTAGACTGGAATGAGGTGAAATTAGGGTTTCTTGGCTTGGAGTTTTGTGGCATTTCATGTTATTTACTATTTTTAGTAAATACTAGTTGTGGCAGTTGCAGTTGTCCATTCTTAGTCCTTCTCAGTTGGAGCGGTTGTTATTATATTGGCTTGGTCTTCAGAGAGCTTTATTTGGTGAAAAATATTTAATTAATGGCATTATGTTTTAATTCACTGTTGACACCCCCTTGGCCTAAGGAGATAACTTAAGTTGTTTTTAAAAGTGGGGCCATAAAGGGTATGCCTTCATAAAGAGCTTTATTAATTTTATTAAGAACTTTATTCCTTGAGCAAAAGTGGACGCCACTTTTATATTATTTGAATAAAGTGAAATTCTTGGAGGCTTTTGGGACGCCACTTGAGAAGTTGATTGGTCTTTGGGAATGGGAAAGGTCTCTTGTGTCTTTTGAGCTGCTTCTCAGGCAATTGAAGAGTTTTGGTGAGCTCTTATTTATTGAAGGCTTTTGCTCCAGCATTTCATCTATGAAAATTATGCTAAAGTTATGCTGTCGAAATGACAATTGACATATTGCTTCGAGGATGTCTACCTCCTAGCCTTTTCATCCAATTTCGTGTTTGCAATATAACACCTAGTTGGTTACATTGCTGCTTCTCAACTTCAGACTAGCAGATTGAGCATCAAAGATTGAAGATTTTGGAGTTTTTTCACAGTTCTGGTTTCCTGGTTTTTACATAGCTGAATCTGATTTTTGTTCATATCTTTTGGAGTGAATTTTTATATGTTCTGGGTATTTTGGCAATCCATCTATTGACTCAAGGCGCCACTTTCCACAAAGTATTGGAATTTAATTCCAAGTGTTTATTTTTATCTTGCAAAATCGATTTCTTGAGGCCGTACCATTTTGATGGGCATTGGGATGCGTGCTAAATAAATGGGAGTCTTTCTGGATGGTTTCTGATTTGCATCTTGGGCGCCCCTCTTCTAGAAAACATCTGCAACTGATTTCACATCATTCGGAGGTAAATTGATCAACTTATGAGCATTTTTATGATTTCACAGTTTGCTGGTTGAATTTCCAGAATTCTGATTTTTATATCAGATTGTTGCAACTTCCAGTTTATGATCATTTACTTCAGTTTTTGAGAGTTATATCATTGTAAAAGTTCATGCTAATATCTAAGGTTCATTCCTTATCAATGTAATTTGTAATTTGCAGAGTTTACCTTGTAAGGTTGAGATTAAGCATTACTAATCCAACCAATCTTTAGTTCTGCAATTACTTTTCTGTTCTATCATTAAATTACCCCTGGATGGTTTACCGCCAGTGTGGACAAACTGTTTTGTAACTCTCTTATACCCACTTCAAAGTGGTGAATCCCCACAGCATTGTGGATGCCCGCCGCAGCGGATGAATTGCTTTACTTTGTAATCTTTTCCCCCCACTGTTTGGTGGTAGCGTGGAATTGTTTCTCATGGCTGGTTATCCGCCTAATAGTTTATAATTTCAATTTCTTAGACTCCGTCATATGTTAGCACCTCGCCCTCAGTGGGATCTTGAGTGCACATTCTTGACGTTGAGTAGTTCTTCCATTCAAGTTCAGTTTCTTCAGTTCAAGTTCAGTATCTTCCATTCAAGTTCAGATTTTTAATTTGGGGCTAACGCTAATCCAATCATCTATTGCTGGTTATCTTGTGTTAATTCTTCGAAAAATTTGGTTAGCATATTTCAGTGGTATCAGAGCAGAAGACCCTGCCATCCTGTGGCAAATTTGCAGTTGTGTATCAGATGAGTGACAGAGATCTCCGGTACTACACCGATAGTCAGAGCAGATTTTAGTTCAGCTCCTTGGGGTATCCAGAAGTTGGCAGTTAGGCATGGCTAATGAAGAAGAAATGAAGTTGGCAGAGACTCTCTTTATGGCTGGAAAGAGACTTGGTAAAAAATTTCAGTCAAGAGAAGATGAACAAAACATTCTTCATTTGTTAGAACAATGTTTGAGACAAGTGAAGCAATCACCTTCAGAGAAAATGGAGTTGGCACTAGCTCCTACAGTGAATTTTTTGAATCAGCCCTATTGGTTGGGGCATCCTGATGAAGAAACCAAGCTACTGATTTCTTCCTGTTTCATGGAGATAATAAGAATTGTAATTCCCCAATTGCCCTATGATGTCGAAACTATGAAGACCATATTAAATATGATAGTGGAAAGTTTTCAAGACCTTGATGAAATTGATAGCAATCAGTACTCCAGAAGAGCTACTATATTGAAGATGTTTTCTGAACTCAAAACAAGTATTTTGCTGGTTGAATTGGGTATGCAAGATCAAATATATTATTTGATCCATTACCTCTTCATTTCAACTTGGAGTGAACAAGAAGAGGATGTAGTTGCAGCAATGAGAAACATTTTAATTTTAACTATCAATGAGATGGATGACATTCCAAAATCCGTCTTAACTTATCTATTAAACATTCATGAACAAGAAGGAAATAATTCCTCTACTGCTGGTATGTTGATAAGAGATTTGTTCATTCAGTGTGATAGAAAATTGAAGCCACACTTGAGGAAGATAGAGCAGAAAAATGAGGTAGTCATTAATGCAGAAGTCAGAAATAAAACGTTGTTTCTCAATGATTGTAAGGTTGTTTCTCAAGAAGTACCTATTGATATGCAGTTGTCCGCACATGCTAAGGGTGAGTGCAGGGAGGCAACATCAATTTTGAATACATATGAAGAACTTATGACAAGTGACCAAGAAGATTTCTTTGGTATGTATGTGGATGCTAATGATAAAATCAGCAACACATCTTTTCATGATGGGTTTGTTGAAGATAAAAATGATAAATTAATCAAAGCAGCCAACTTTGATGACTTTTATTTCCAGTATAATGACGGTGGCGAAGGCGGTATTGAGCTTGATCATCAAACTAAGCTCTTGGAGGAAGTTACCGATGAAGATTTCAGTTTGAATGGAATGAGGAATGACTCATTCAATGAGTCAACAATCCAAGAGGAGCATGAAGATCTTGTTCCTGTTGATCATTCCAATCAACCCTTTTGCATTTGGGATCCTGGTGAGATGGCACCAAGGTATGCTAAAGAACTTGAGTGGGATAAATTTCCCTTTGATCCTGATAAAGTTCAAAATTCATTTTGTATTTCAAGCTATGAAGTCATTGGAGAAGACATTGTCTTTGATGAAGAAGCTTGTTTGGCAAAGCTCCATAAAGATTCCTTTGAGGTAGTAGTAGCCACTAAAGCAGAGTATGTTGCTACCAAGACTTTAAGAGAATCAATCAATAATGATTCATTGTTTGAAAATATTGCTGTTAGGAAGGAAGCTGATTTTGAGAATCAAGTCAAAGAAAATAAATCAGAAAAGTTGATGTTTGATGAGCAAAGCTTCTTTGCTGATTTTGATCATGGGCCTAAAGAGCTGCAAGTTTTGAAGGATAACTTAATGGTTTCAGAAGAGAAAATTGTTAAAGCATTATCAAGATTTGATAGCACACACAATTTTGTTGAAGAACTCTACTGGAAGTCACAGTTTGAAGAGAGACAAAATGGAGTTAAAGGAGTCACTCTTTCCAAGTTGCAAACTACCAAAGAAGCATTGGAATCATTAAAGATAGATTATTTGCATTTACTGTCAGATAGGGATAATGCCATTAAGTTTGCAGAAGAGACCTATGATGCCTACCAAGAGAAGGAGAAAGAAGTTGATCGTCTTTACCTTGATCTTTCCTTAGCTCATCACTCTTTATGCAAGGGAGAAAATCAAATTCCTATTGCAGCCACACTTGAAGGACAAGAAGCTGATACAAGGATTATGGAGATCAAGCAAATAGTTGAAGGCATTAATGAACTCCATAATGATGAAACCTTGCTTAATTTTAAAGAGATTCATGAAGATGATGGTAATTGGAAGGTAAATCAAGAGTGTGAACTCTTGAGTTGGGAAGAGAACTTGCCTCAAGAAGGGATAGCTTGCAGCCATGAGCTTAAATCAACAAAGTGCATGTTAGCAAATGTTCAGTTGGGTGTAATGGAGGTAGGAGACCAGCTAGTTGATTTCAAACTTCTCAGAGAATGTAGGGACGAGATATATTATGTGATTGATAATCCTCCAAGCTTGTTTGTAAGTGAATGCATAAGAGGTTTAGAGAATTCAGTCTCCATATGGGAAGTGTTGATTCATGACGACTTCCCCTTCTTTGACACCAAGGTGTTAAAACATGTTTTGGTAAGACATATTGTTTACATGCCTAACAGTTTATCCTTTGGATTGAGTAATGCTCACACTATCTTGTCTTGGGAGAAGGATTTGAAGACGATGTTTGTTTCAGGCTCCCTTGTTTTTGAAGCTTTCTTGGATAGACTTCAATGGTTTACCAAAGAAGTCAATAATTTTCTGGGTGTGCAATTGGAGTTGATTGGTACTCAGAAATTTGTTGTGAAAAATCTTTTGGGGTATGGTAGGAAGGTTCATTGGAGGGATAAGGATCAAACTTTCAAAATTAATGGTGTTTTCTCCTTTCTTATCAGCCACTTGATGATTCCATTTGTTTATCAACAAATGGATTGGAGAGAAATTTTGAGCAAAGAATGGTTCTTTGCTGTAATGGAACTCTTAGAGTGGGTGTTTCCACCCTTGTGTTCGAGCAATTTGGTCAAGATGAATGTGGATTTTCAATATTGCAGCAGTTGTTCCTACTCTTGTTTGCAGATTTCTTTGAACTCTAATGTTGAGTCTTTCATTCTTGATTTGGTGGTAGCTGCTGGTCACTCCATTGCAACAGCAACAAGCGAAGATTCTAGACTTATTACTCATAAAGTTTGGGAGAAAGTTGAACCTAAACAAATTATTTACTTTCTTAACAATCTATCTCTTGAGTTGAGTGATGTTTTGGCCCATCCTAGTCCTTTGAGGGAATGGGAATTAAGAACAACTTTTGTTGTGCGCTCCATTAATGTTGATGTTTTCATGAGTGGGCTGCATGGGTTTATCAAAGAAGACTCTAAATTCTTGAGTTTGCATTTTGCCTTGATTAGTACTTGGAGAAGTGTTGTGTACTATTTCAGATGCATTGGAAAACATTTTCAGTCGAGTATCCATGTTTGGAATCCTCAATATGGCTTGATGGAGATTGTTACAACTAGAAAGAGAAATCTTTGGAGAGATAAGAATTTAATTTTCAGATCCTCCGATGATGTCCTCATCTTCGCCAATCATTTGAAGGTTCTTTTTGCTCATCAACTGGTGAATTGGAGAGATATTTCGAACAAAGGATGGTTTAATGTTGGTTTGGAGTCTCTTGAGAAGATGTTTTCAGCCTTGGTCATGAGCAATTGTTCTATTATGGACGCTGATTTTCAGTATTGCAGCAACTGTTCAGTTCATTGCATGATGATTTTCTTAAAATCAGATTTTGAGAGGTTCATTTCAGTTTTCATAGGCAGCTGGTACATTCATTCTTCCTCTTCTCAATCTTTTTTCAGTAATGGTTTATGGCCTCAAAAGTGGGAAATGATGCTCCATAGTGATTTGGACCAGATTTGGATAGTGTTTAAGTTTCCTTCCAGTGATTTAATCTATACAATTTCTTGCACTAGTGTTTGGGGCAGCGAACCCTTGTTTGTTTGGGTTCAACTATTTGAGACTTTTGAGATTTTAGTGGGAGTTTTCATAAATTTTCTTGCATATATTAGAATTATTCAGAAGAGGCATTATACATCCTTGAGGAGCTTTGATGATGCGGCTGTTATGAACATGCAAAGGGCTGTTTATTCTTTTACAAATAGCTATGATGGAGTTACCTTTGTTGATGTGATATGGTTTGACGCTTTGAGCAGTGATGTTGATGAGAATATATTTGAGTTGTTTAGAGTAATCTTCTTTATTCTCAGGATGGTGATTGACATTAACATCGCAGATGTTAATTCCTCAGAGTTTATTGGGCATGAGATGCTGCTACATTTTGATTCCATTCCTTCCATGTTTTTCAGTTTGAATTTTAGGCATGTTATCTCCTTGAGGTTGCAGGGATGGTTTGTGCAGTTCTGGTGCAGTGATTTCATTTGTGTGATCAGAGTAGAGCAGCATCAACATGATGGAACCTTTCCGAGATGGACTTGGGACCCCGGGATCCTACATGTTTGGTGGGATCAGTTTGGAGTGTTGTGGCATTGCTTGAGGACAAGCAATTTTGGGAAGGGCGGACTGTAATGTCCCCATTTTGGCCATACGCTCTTCTTTGATTCATCAGTCTATTCCGGAACCCGTAGACTGGAATGAGGTGAAATTAGGGTTTCTTGGCTTGGAGTTTTGTGGCATTTCATGTTATTTACTATTTTTAGTAAATGCTAGTTGTGGCAGTTGCAGTTGTCCATTCTTAGTCCTTCTCAGTTGGAGCAGTTGTTATTATATTGGCTTGGTCTTCAGAGAGCTTTATTTGGTGAAAAAATATTTAATTAAAGGCATTATGTTTTAATTCACTGTTGACACCCCCTTGGCCTAAGGAGATAACTTAAGTTGTTTTTAAAGTGGGGCCATGAAGGGTACGCCTTCATAAAGAGCTTTATTAATTTTATTAAGAACTTTATTCCTTGAGCAAAAGTGGACGCCACTTTTATATTATTTGAATAAAGTGAAATTCTTGGAGGCTTTTGGGACGCCACTTGAGAAGTTGATTGGCCTTTGGGAATGGGAAAGGTCTCTTGTGTCTTTTGAGCTGCTTCTCAGGCAATTGAAGAGTTTTGGTGAGCTCTTATTTATTGAAGGCTTTTGGCTCCAGCATTTCATCTATGAAAATTATGCTAAAGTTATGCTGTCGAAATGACAATTGACATATTGCTTCGAGGATGTCTACCTCCTAGCCTTTTCATCCAATTTCGTGTTTGCAATATAACACCTAGTTGGTTACATTGCTGCTTCTCAACTTCAGACTAGCAGATTGAGCATCAAAGATTGAAGATTTTGGAGTTTTTTTCTGATTAAGTTTCTGGTTTTACACTTAAAATTTGAGATCGATTTTTGTTCATATCTTTTTTAGGTGAATTTTTTGTAATTGCAGGTATTTTGGCAATCCATCCTATTGACTCAAAGCCACTTTCCACAAAGTATTGGAATTTAATTCCAAGTGTTTATTTTTATCTTGCAAAATCGATTTCTTGAGGAGGCCGTACCATTTTGATGGGCATTGGGATGCGTGCTAAATAAATGGGAGTCTTTCTGGATGGTTTCTGATTTGCATCTTGGGCGCCCCTCTTCTAGAAAACATCTGCAACTGATTTCACATCATTCGGAGGTAAATTGATCAACCTATGAGCATTTTTATGATTTCACAGTTTGCTGGTTGAATTTCCAGAATTCTGATTTTTATATCAGATTGTTGCAACTTCCAGTTTATGATCATTTACTTCAGTTTTTGAGAGTTATATCATTGTAAAAGTTCATGCTAATATCTAAGGTTCATTCCTTATCAATGTAATTTGTAATTTGCAGAGTTTACCTTGTAAGGTTGAGATTAAGCATTACTAATCCAACCAATCTTTAGTTCTGCAATTACTTTTCTGTTCTATCATTAAATTACCCCTGGATGGTTTACCGCCAGTGTGGACAAACTGTTTTGTAACTCTCTTATACCCACTTCAAAGTGGTGAATCCCCACAGCATTGTGGATGCCCGCCACAGCGGATGAATTGCTTTACTTTGTAATCTTTTCCCCCACTGTTTGGTGGTAGCGTGGAATTGTTTCTCATGGCTGGTTATCCGCCTAATAGTTTATAATTTCAATTTCTTAGACTCCGTCATATGTTAGCACCTCGCCCTCAGTGGGATCTTGAGTGCACATTCTTGACGTTGAGTAGTTCTTCCATTCAAGTTCAGTTTCTTCAGTTCAAGTTCAGTATCTTCCATTCAAGTTCAGATTTTTAATTTGGGGCTAACACTAATCCAATCATCTATTGCTGGTTATCTTGTGTTAATTCTTCGAAAAATTTGGTTAGCATATTTCATTGACTTACAATATGATGGGAGATCCGCAGGGGCCTTACCAACTGGAAGAAAGCAGTCTGCGAGGTCGAGTCGAGGGAAGAAAATGGATTCAGCGAGAACCTCCAAGTGCAGTGGCAACACCCTTGGAGACCACGTTCTCCAAGCATCACGAGGAAATTGTCGCTGTTTTACTAATCAAAGGATTGCGGTGAATCAGTACGGTAGTACGGGATGATATCAGCCTCCACGGGAGAGTCAATTGGCGAGTGCCAATGTACTATTAGAATCGTCGGTATGATGATGAGGGACTATTCTTGACCCTCGGTTGTGAAATTAGGAAGGCCATGAACGATGGCGATGATGATATATTGTCAGGTGACACTCAGCCACTTGAGGACGATGAGCCTCGCCAGAATGATGTAGACGTTGAGCAGGTTAGAGAAGTCGAGGCACGGGAGCAGCAGCCCTTTGACATACAGTATGATATTGCGGTGAAATGGGCGAGAATGAGAAGAAGCGGTGAAATTGATCCGACGAATTGAGATGGAAGAATTTTTGAGCAGGATGGAACGCCCTCCACCGCGAGGAAGAAGCAAAGGGGTACACCGAGAACCAGCCAGCGATGAGGATGAAACCATTACTCTTCCGCGTAAAACATCCCACGAGTTGAGTGTGACCGGAATGAAGCGGTTCCTGAAAATTATGTGGTCACGACTTTGGACTTGGGACGCCCTACTGGTGCTCAGATTGTTGAGGAGTGTGATAACTCCTTCCTTGCCCTCAAGGATAGGTTATTCAAGAAAGAAGGAAAATATAAGAAGCTGAAGCGAGAACACAAGACCTTGATTGAATATGTTCGTAGAGTTGTCTGGATTCGAGAGGCGGGGATGTGATGATAGAGCCTCCGTGAATATTCCTAGAGAGTCGATCAGCGGCTTAGTAGAGTTAGAGGATAGCGAGGAGGCGGATAAATGGGTCACAGGGGTTCGTACTGAGACAGAGAAATTCATGGAGGACCTATCTTTTGCTTTTCAGCAGGCCTCTTCTATTTTGAAACGGATGGATGCGGTGGATCATGCTTGGGGCGATGCCTCTATCTATCAGAGTAAGGTGATCCAGCGTCTTGAGGCGTTGAGGCATGTGCCATTGCGGTTGCTGATTGATGGAGGTGTCATTCAGGCTAATGACCGATATGATTTCTCTCGGTGGTATTCTTCCGGCTATTATAGAGCGTGGCTTCTTTGTGACGGTAGTTCCGGCGAGGATACATGAGCCGTAGCCAACATTATAGATGGAGTTGAGGAAAATTACCTTTGGGGACTATATTTTGCTGAAATTTGAATCAGTTGAAGTTAATTTTGATAATTTGAGGGGTTTGCTGGTGCCTTTCTTTGCAGACGTTAAGACCTTTGTACAGGATGATTTCGAGAATACTGCTACTTTCTCCACTTTGATCGAGAACACGCAGGACTCCTTAGCTGCTTGGAGGAAATCTTGTACAAGGCATGAGCATTCAGTCACAGTATTAGAGTTTTAGTTAGACTGTGTTCCACCTATTTCAGTTCATGAGGTTGAGGCCATACTTGGCAGATTTGTTGAGTTGGCAGTCAGAGACCAATAGGAACACACTCTTTGGGCCGAGGATCTTCTAGAAGCGAAGATATGGAGCATTTATTGCATTTGTATTTGTAGGGTGAGTAGAATCTTTGATTCATTTAATGTACCACTCCCTTATTCTGGTAGTTTTTAGGGTTAGGGCTGAGGTGGCACGATTCTGGCCACTCTATTGATTGTAACCCTAGCCGTCTTTTGGGACTTGGCTAGCTATAAAAGGGGGAGTCCCCCTTCATTTGTATCTCATTAGATTAGATTAGACATTGGAATAGTAGACATTAAGAGAGTATTAGTAGTGTAGCATTGTAGAGCATTTTTGCATAATTTGGAGAAGACAGAAAGTTTTCCCTTTGAAAGCTTTTGAGGAGATTGTTGTGTAACACATTTTATGATAATAGATCTTTTCATTGATGATGGAATTCGTCTTGTCATGAATTGCTAGCAAGGTCTCTTCTTCCTTTTGACTCCAAGTAGCTTAATTTCATGCAAGTAGCTTATTTTGGTGTGTGGTGTTTTATTGAGATAGCTTCGCTTTATTCCATACCACTAGCGGCTTGTTGATGATAAGTCCGCCTTGTGTGGTCGGCTGGAGATTATTTTGTGTTTAACTTCGGTTGTGGTTTACATACTTATATGCGTTGTTCTGATGGTGTATGTATGTTAAATTATAACTTGAACATCTTTTGCTTTCCCTTGAAGATTGCACCGATTTTGCTGAGGTTGTCCGACGTGAGGCTAGGTGAAATCCGGTTGAAGTCTATTGAAATGAAGCTCCACATATCCTGCATTTAGGAATAGAATATAAATTTCTTAGGCCCTTTCCCCTCTTACTTTCCGTATATTTCTGATTAGTTCTAGGAAAACAAGCTATATTGCCAAATCATACGCGCAAGAATCCCCTTCAAATCACATACCCGCTGCTAACTGCAAGAAATCTTAACAACTGTGTAAGTCCCCTCGTAAGAACACAGCAATACACATCAACCAAACTGGGTCTATTCGCACTTAAGGAACCTTGGAGTTGAACATGCGAACTTTCTCGCAATCTTAGCGCATGGAATACTTTGATCAAGAGAGAACGGAGTAGCCCAAACTATTTTGTTCTTCGGCTGTTTGGTGCGGTCACGAAAAACACATCAACACTACCCCTCAAATTATCAACATTTACCTCATCTAGATTCAACCGCCTAGCAAATATGGCCTCAAAGGTATTTTGAACTCCATCGAAGAATCTACCTGTGCTGCGTCGAAGAAACCACGTCCCATGATCCCTGAAGAATACCATCTGGAAAAGTCGTACCTGTCATTCTCCTGAATGACACCTCCATCAATCAGCAACCGCAACGGAACATGCCTCAATGCCTCAAGATGCTGAATTACTTTACTCTGATAGATAGAAACATCACCCCAAGCATGATCAACTGCCTCCGTCCGTGCCAAAATACTAGAGGCCTGCTGAAAAGCAGAAGCAAGGTCCTCCATAAACTTTTCTGTCTCAACACGAACTCCTGTGACCCACTTGTCTGCTTCCTGTGCCATTTTTTCTAACTCCATCAAGCCACTGATTGACTCTCTAGGTATCTCTGTTGGAGGCTCTATCACTGGAATCTCCTGCCCTCGAGAACGAGACAACTGTTGTACATATCCAATTAAAACCTTGTGTTCTCTTTTCAATCTTTTATACTTTCTTTCCTTCTTGAATAACCTATCTTTGAGGGCGAGGTAGGAGTTATCACACTCCTCTACAATCTGTGCACCAGTGGGGCGTCCTAAATCCAAAGTTGTGACCACGTAATTTTCAGGCACTGCTTCATTTCGGTCACAATCAACTTGAGGCACGGCAACGTGAAGAGTACGGGAAACATCCTCTTCGGTGGAGATCTTCGAAAACTTTCTTGCTTTCTTCTTCTGTGGAGGTGCACTGATCCTATTCAAGAATTCTTCCATCTCAACTGCTGAATCAATCTCCTCGCTGGGGCTTCTCCTCATCCTATCCTTAAGCCAATTAGGCACATTGTACTGTATATCGAAGGGTTGCTGTTCTTGTGCCTCTACCTCTCTGACTTGCTCAACCTCTACATCATTCTGGCGAGGCTCATCGTCCTCAAGTGGGTGAGTGTCTCCTGAAACTATATCATCATCATCCATAGCTGCCTCTAACTCCTGCCGAAACTGAGGGTCAGTAATAGTCCCCTCATCATCCTGCTGATCAGCCCTATTAGGTGCGTTGACACTCTGGCCAACCGACTCTCTCCATGGAGGCTGATTATTTTCCTGTACTACTTGCACCTGATTCAATGCATTCCTCTGATCAGCAAACAAAGAAACCTCCTGTATACTTGGAGAACGTGTCTCCAATGGCATGGGTGATGCAACTGCAACTCGTGGAGGTTCCAGCTGAACAGGCTCCTGTCGAACTAGCTCTTTCCTTTTGGACT
>VDFB02353721.1:0-32731 GCA_007258455.2 Sequoia sempervirens
CAATGTTGGCATATGCCTCCAATAGGTCCTCGGCCAAACAATGCAGAGTCATGTGTGACATATCTCCTATAAGTGCATCAAGCTGTGTAGGAGTAGGGATACTGGCCACTGTAAAAGGATCCATGGTGGTCCACTATGCTAAAAAATGGCGTGGATCGAGAATGTTTGGACATCAAATACTGACCTACACGAGCATCAAATATCCTAGTGGTGGCGTATGAATGTCACCCTCTGATGTCAATTGCTTCCTTTTGGGAAGCAACAACAACCCTCATCTGCTATAGGGTTAGAGCTGGGGTGAGCCGGGGAGACTGTCATAGCCAATACCCTAAACATTGGGGGTGGTCTATGCAGCTCGGCGATAGATGGGCCTACTCGGCAATCCTACTGCATACGACCAACATATGGTGGAATATCCCGGGTAGTTAACTTTGAGGCCCAGATGGACCTCAACATACAATTGATGAACAAAATACAATGGAATCTGGTCATTATTTGGGTATATACCATGTGCTGCTAGAAATCGTGGGTAGATCAATGAGGCCATAGCATGATCAACACATCTAGTGACCTGGTATCCCCTAACCTTACGCACATTTTGATAAAATGGAAAACAAGTGGCTTTATCATTTCTTTGGTGACACTATCTTGTATTTGTTTAAGGGGAACGTCACCATGTACTTCAACTCCCACATGTGGGAAAAGAATAGCGATCACTAAATGCAGGGAATGCACTAGTCCTCTCAAGAGTTCATATTTTAGTTTTCTAGACTATCGCAGTATTAACATGCATGGTTCACTATATATCCACAGGTTTGCACCATTGCTAATAAGATCTCTTAATTTTTATCTCATTGCTAGTATTTGCAAACAAAGATTCTGCTTTTAGGTGAAACATGATCTACATTTTTCCATGTTATATATACTCTGATTACACCTAAAAAACAATGAGACTTTGGTAAATAATATATCTAGATAAAGAGAATACAAATCTAAAATAGAACTTGTAATAATTCATCTACTCATCAATAATATTTTCATACTATTAACTTGATTTAAAAAGAATTGGAAGACAATTATAATCTATAACATAACATCCTTAAATGGTTCAAATTTTAAAATAGGCTTGATAAGAAAGAAAGAATAAGAATACAAAGATTAAAGTATAAAATCATTTGAAAATAATTGGGGATAAAAATATTTAATCTAATAGTTGTTAACATAAATGAACTTCAATTATATAGCCTTGAGAACATCAAAAAATTATAGATTGGAAAGAAAAATAAATGTGTCATATTACTTGAATCAAATCTAATAAAGTTTGACTTTATTGCATACTTGTTATAAATATCTCACATGAACCAATGAAATTCAATGTGCCTCTATCTACCCTTGACATTAATGTTTAAAGGCTTGTTGAGATGAAAAGTAATGTTGATTCCTTACCTAATAGAAACAAAAAAAGACATACATATAAAAATCAAACACAATTCAATTTCTATTACAAAATTTACATATCCATTTTTTGTTGGATTTTTGGATCCTAGACTTGAGATGCACAATGTTAAAGGAGATCCCATGACACATTCAAGGTTCTTTAGTGCTACATATTTGGATTTTGTGTATGATGATAAGTTATTGGCTAAGTTCTTCCCATGAAATTTAATAGTATTATCTTCCATTTGGGTCTATTTTTTAATATTGAAATTGACCAATGCAAATATTAGGAATGTTAGATTGGAGTTTATTATTTTAGATTTTTTGACTATAAACAAGGATCGACAAAGTATATACATTCTTAGCATTTGCATGTGCAAGTGAGATGAATGTAAAGAACTAAAGCTGTTAGAGGCTACCACACAGTATGGATCTTCTAATGCTTCATCTACATCATCTACCACCATATGGGAATTTGAAAGAAAAATTATTTCAAAGGATGAAGTAAAATTAATGGAAATGACCATTGTACAAATATACATTATAAATGTTTCTAATATAATTATGACTCCTAAAGCCTCGACTTTTTCCTTTTGTAAAATGTGCTTTAAAATTTACTTAGTGCTTGCATGATTACACTTCCTCCTATTAGGCCATTAGATAAATCCTAAAAGTTATTCCCAAAAGATATAATGAGAAAAATTTTTGTTATTAAATTGTAGAGTTAATTGTAATTATACTCCAACATTTTATGGGATTAAGGGAATAATTGATTAAAGAGTTTGATTGATAAAAAAAAAATTAGGTTGGGGGTTAATGTTGGGGTCAATCCTTCCAATTGTTCCTCCTAATGAAAATTTAAATATTTTACACTAAATAAATCTAATAAAATGGTTTTATATGAGGGTCATGAGATTGAGGTACATATACATGTTGACGAGCTTGAAATCATTGATTCACCTATGTATGTGAGGAATGATAATTTGTTGGTATTAACAAAAATTATAAGGGTACTTATTCTTCTTCTTGTGTACTAGTGATTGACTTTTATATAAATTTCTATGGACTAACTAGTATTCAAACTTAGGACCTCCCATTTGGTGTTAGGATGCTCTACTATTGAGCTAATGGCTCACATTGTTATGAGTCTTTTTATGGCTTAGGTGTGTATCATTTCTCCAACACACTCCCTTGAACCACAACATAGGTGTCAAATGCACCTAGCTTGGCTCTAATACCATACAAGAATACCAATTATGAGGACCTCCTATAAAAATATGACATGAAAAACCATGAACAATATTTAAAAGATAATCCATAGTCTATCTTATTATTTATGCATATTTTCTAGGACCACCTATGCCCAAAACACAAAATAGTTTTTGTAAATACACCAATTAGATCTTATAAAATGCATTACTTATATCAAATTATATGGTGAATTAAATATAATTAATGATTACTTTTTCTTTTAGTATGAAAGAGGTTAAATTCCAATATATGTTCTAGTGGGCTTGATTGAGTGACAAGGTGGAGTGATTGTTGTAATGAAGAACTTGCTAGGAAAGCTAACCAAGTTAAAATGTACACCTATACATACATCATTGTGGTAATATAGACCTATGTCATAAAACACAATTGAATCCTATTAATTCCAAAGTATTTTAGCAAAGAAGAGATAGAGGAATTTCCAACATGAGGCATAATTCAATCATAATATAATAAAACCATTAATCCATAGTTCTATGTATAAATGGACTGTTGTAGAGGAAAAGATACACATTTAATTTGCAAGGCATAACTCAACAATATGAAAACATATAGTAGAATATTGTACATTATTCTCAAGATTTTTTCTTTTTTTTTAGAAATGCAAACCTTCCATGCTAATTTTCTCTAAAACACACAAATATAGGGGGCAGTGTAATATCCCACCCTTTCCTAAATTTTTCCATAGCTAGTGATATGATAATATCCCAACAACTCTATGACTTTTAAAATTGAATGTTATGGACTATATTAAAATTATTTTGTGGACTAATAAACTAAAGAATATTCTTGATATTTAATTACACGTCTCTTGAGAAAAATAATGATTTAATATCTTATGAGTATTAAATTAGATTATGAGTATAATTTAAAGAATTATAGTCATGATTTTGTAATTGTCATGTAATAGACATAAATATCATTCCTTTTGTTGGTAAAACTACATATTTAGAGTAATATTATGAAGGTTAAACTTAAATGGTTTATCTAGCACTCAAATAATCATTCTAGACTAATATTTGATTTAAAATTTCTTTTACAATGATTATTGATTATATTTAATAAAAAATACTTGATATTCCCACCAAGTTATTAAGCGTGCAAATCAACTATTGACATGGACTAAACTATTGCAAACAAGGTAAATATATATAGTAGGAGTATCAACTAATGGTGAGGCACTTTAAGTCTAATCAAACATACAATATACCAAATAATATTAATGAAATAGAGGAGAAAATAAATAAATATTCAAACCTCATGAACACTAGAATTATAATATGGAGAAACCCTTTCAAAAAATCCCACTACTAAAGAGATATGAAACTTTTATTAATATTCATAACAAGATTATAACAATCCAATCCACTCAATCTTCTTTAGTCTAATATTTTGGCTATTTCTACATAACACTATTTAAACTTTATGTCATACATGAAATTATATATAGAGCAAGGGAAACAAGAAATGATCAATTAATTTATGTAATGAGTGGAAAAAAATCATGGTCCACAAGAAAAGAACCCATGCCCCACTATGCATTGGAACATGTACACAAAATATAAACGAACTAATGATATAGGACCTTAAATCCCATAACCTTGATGGTAACCACTCCCAATACTAGTGCTTTATGATGAAGATGTCAACTACAATAAGTCTCATCTATTATGAAAAGATGCTCCACTCTTCCCAATGTAACTCCTAGTACAATAATCATCACGATCTCCTTATTTAATTTTATTATAATAATATCTTGAACCCATTGCTTACCTTTTCATTTTTTCTCACATATCACACTATAAAATTTTGGAGCTCATTTTCACTTTGCGAGAGTCTCTCGAGGGTTTTAATGGTGTCCAAATTGATATTTTTTAGCTTAATGCATCAAGCTCATTAATATTTTTAATTTTAAGAAAATATTAAAATCAAAACTCTAGACTATAATTTATGCCCTTTAGAAAGAATTTAGAAAAAAGCAACATTAAAGATAAGATTTTAAGTGAATGGAACACTAATCCCAACTTACACCAACCAAGTACAAATGGGTATTTAGCTTCATGGAGATTCATTCATGGTTGGTGATGGTGCATGAGTAGGCTAGTAGAGGAAGAAAGACCATATGTTCATTAAGAAGAAATTGGGAGAAAAAATAAGCTAAGTTTAAATTTGTAATGATAAGATGATCTTGATTGAATTATATATATATAGTTCATATGAGAACCAAGGATAACATACTAGAGTAAATAAGCTTCGATAATAAAGGAATCTTGTAAGTATGGGGAAGAAAAATATATCAAACTAAATGCACTACCAAAAGATAGATCAATTGGGATTTTTTTATAGGAAAGTGTGATATTTAATTGAAATCCTAATGTATTAATGTTGTATCTTCAACAATCTTGGAATGAGTACTTGGATGCCTATGTTGTCAAAAGATATTATTATTTTACTATTAATTCTCCTCATGTTGAAATTTCCATGAACTAGTTAGGATGCAAATCTCCACCACTAAGCTACCCACCCACTTTATGACAAGTCAATTTACGATTTAGGTATGCTAATTTTTTTGACACCTTTTCACATTGTGAGATATTACCAAATAATTATAATGGTCCTTTGGTTTTGTGTGGATCATGAACCATGTAAGGGTGTGTTTATTGATCTTACTCACCAATAAAATGTATGCATTGAATAATTTTTGTTTTATCATCATTTTATCAACAAGCATATGCATATTTGAAGGTTTATTTAAAATTGACTAATGATATGTTGATTGAAACTATAGGATACATTATTTTGCCTTAATTTTTTGGTCTAAAAGATGAGGGAAGTTCTTATTCTATGTCATATTCTTTCTTCTTTAGATGTATCTCATTTTTTTTATTGGGTATCCATGGATAAAGCAATATCAAGCAACATCATCTATGTTATGCCATCAAGGTATCAAATATGTTTGAACACTAGTAAAGAGGTTACAATTGCAAGAGATCCGTATATGCCTTTATTTTAGATTAAATCATTTAACCTTAAATAATTTTAAGAACATACATAAGGATCCTTTATATAAGTGCAAGGATTCTTTGCCTAATTTATAAAATTTTCAAAAGGAATAACAATGGTGGGAAAATCAAGACAAGATGCAACAATTTAGAATTCCTAAAGGGTTTACAATTATTAGAGCCAAAGTAGGTTATATGTAGGTTTTATATTATAAAATGATTCAAGAATCTATAAGGCCAAAGAACCATAAGCATTGCAAAATTTAGTTTAGAAGCATAAGGGATTGGATATTTTCATTCCTAAACATGGTTTTCATAAAAAAAATTACTCATGTAGCAAACACACTATAGAATTCACAAAGAAGGTTAGGGTTTTTAGCTTCATTTGTTATATGGAGATATTTTATTGTAATGTACGTAATCAATGATATGATTATTGATTTTTTATAAGATTTAATATTATAACACCTTAACAAATCAAGCTATGACTTTCATGGTTCACTCCTACATGTATGAAATTTGCATTTTCATCTACAAGTTTAACCCTAAATTTGTAGTTTTAAAATTATTTTGTGACCTTGACCCCTACACTTCTAGTCTTTAGAAATTTATTTATCTCCATTTTTTAGACTATGTTGAGAGCCATTATAATGTTTTTTTGCACTAACTTTCAGAGGAAACTCGTTTTTCCTTACTCAAACCCTTGGATTATGCAAAGCGGGAAGCAAAATACTATATTGAAAATGCTTTAAACTTTCAAACAAGTGCAATTTGAATTCAACAAATTTAAAAAAATTTGCATATAGGGTTTCGAAATTAAACAAATACATGCATTTTGAACTCTAAAAAAATGGAATTTTAAATACCTCGTGCTCAATATTGGTCGATATGCGAATTGGAATGATGAAGTTTGAAGAGAGGACCTGAAATTTTCTTTCGCCGGTGAGAAATTTTGTTGGGTCGCCGTTCGGATTATGTTCGCCGCGCGCAGGGACAGTGACTGACTGGTAAATTCACAGTAAAAATGTGAAAGTGAAAGCATTTTTTTTGGTTTTGTCATATTCAAGGGGTTCGACCGAACCCCTTGAATATTGTTTTTTAATTAGGCTCGGTGACTGGTTCGGCCGAGCCATGGGTTCGGCCGAACCAATTAAATGGTTCGGTCAAGCCATATGCTTCGGCCGAACCAGTTTGATATGAAGAGTGGGAAAATTTCGAAATTTCCTTCCTCTTCAAAAGTGTAAACCACTTATGTGGCTTCACCCACCTTATATTATCTTGAATGGATTCCAAATGAAATGCAATGTTTATCTTTAATGTTTATATTATTAATTAATATGTGCAATGCGAAATACTAAAGTCGTCTATGTAAACTCAAAGTAGTGTAACATCGCATAGCTTAATGAATGTATGCAACTAATTAACTAAATAATTATACCTTTTAAAAAAAAAAATTATTACACCTTTATACACAATTGCAACATTCCTTAGGTTATTTTGACGGGGCATTATAGATTGGTATCAGAGCCAAGTTACAAACACTGGACGCTCTGGGTAATCGTGAGCCCATTAGGTTGACCTAGTACGTAGTGTCGCAAACTGTTAGCCTTGGTTGAATAGTATCTAAGACTCGTTATTGTTATGTGTAGGAACATGCCTAGGCGAGGAGGAAGAGGTCGTGGTAGAGGTCGAGGTGGAGGCCGAGGGCCAATCCCTCAAGTTACTCCCCCTTTGAGCCCTCATCACAGTGATCAGGCAGAGCAGCTGGGTCAAAGAAATGAGGGACAGAACCCTGAACAGTCAGCAGTAGAGGGTTCTTAGATACATCCTTTATTAGAGGAGGTCCTAGCTCGACTTGGACCTAGACAGGATGTTGAGCAGGAGGTTGTCAGAGAGAGAGATAGATCTCCTAGGAGAGTAGATGACTCAATACACCAGGATGCTATTATTGCAGGACACATGAGGGATTTACTGAGAGCATGCCCTCCTACCTTTGATGGTTCAGGAGGTGGCTTAGAGGCAAAGACCTGGCTACTGGATTTGGGTAGATGCTTCGCCATGCACCCATATGGTAGTAATACCCGTGCGAGATGCGCTATTATGCACTTGAGAGGATTTTCCTCTACTTGGTGGCGCCTGGAGGAGCAGAAGCTCCACTTAGATATTGGGTCAGTGTCTTGGGAGATGTTTCTTGAGAGGTTTAGAGCACGATTCCTGCCAGAACACTGGAGGCAGCGTAGGGCTGACAAGTTCCATGATCTACGTTAGTTGGCTCTTTCTGTAGAGCAATATGAACGTAGGTTCTATGAACTCAAGCAATATGCTGGTATTGGCGATGATGAGCCTATGCTAGTACAACATTTCATCAGGGGTTTAAACGCCCGCATTAGTGGTGGTGTCCGAGTCTTTGAGCCAAAGACTATGGAAGTTGCGGTTGAGAAGGCTCGCATTGTGGAGGAGAACCTTGTTATGGCGTTAGGTGGGCACACAGGAGTGCAGATTGGCAGTGCTCCTGTAGTAGGTTTTAGTCCACGGGGTGGACAAGCACAGACAGGTGGTTCCTCTAGGAACCAACAGGCACCCACAAAGGGTGAACAGCAACAACAACAACGAACACCTCAAAAGAACAATAATAACCCACAACCACAACAGGGTAATAGTCCTCAAACAGGAAAGGGTCGTAACTGGTGGCACAACAAGCGCAAGGCAGGATCAGCTTGCACAAAGTGCTCAGTCTACTGCCAATAGGGGTAGTTTCCAGCAATCCAATGCACCTTCAGGTGGCAGAGGATTTGGTAGAGGCACAGGCACAAGTTGTTACTCATGTGGGCAGTAGGGACACATAGCTAGGCAGTGTCCGATGAGAGGTTCTACTAGTTATGGGCCTTGACCTACAGTTTTAGAGCCTACAGTGGGTGATGCAGGACGATCACATATAGTATATGTTGCGGTTAATGACCGCCAAGCCGATCACCAGAACACAGTGGTCAAAACTTCAAGTAAGTTACATGGTGTTAGAGTTTCTATTCTCTTTGATTCCGGAGCCACTGACTCCTTTATTTCACTGACCATTGTTGACCATTGTGGTCTTGTGGCGGTAAAGCAAGGTGGTAAGTGGCAAGTTGAATTCGCCTCAGGGGTGAAAGTAGCAGTAGAAAACTTAGTACGTAATTGTGAACTCAAAATTGGTACGTTAACTACCTTAGTAGATTTATATGTTACGCCTTTAGGATCGTATGACATAGTTTTAGGTATGGATTGGTTAGCATCTTATCATGCTGTGATTGACTGTCGACTTAAGACAGTTAGTTGCATTAATGATTTAGGTGCGAAAGTGGAAATTATAGGTGTTCAAAGACCTATCTCTTTGCGGATGATATCTGCTATGCAATTAAAGAGATGTCTTCGTCGGGGATGTCAACTGTTTGTAACAATAGTTATTGATTTAGAAGAAGGTGAGAGTTGAGAGTTATCTCTTGATGATCATCCTATTCTTAGGGAATTCGTAGATGTGTTTCCCGATGACATACCTGGAATGCTACCGAAGAGGGATATTGACTTTAGAGTTGACTTAGTTCCTGGAGCTGAGCCTATATCTAGAGCTCCATATAGAATGACAACTCAGGAGTTAGAGGAACTTCGTATTCAGTTAGAGGAATTATTAGAAAAGGGTTTCATTCATCCTAGTGTTTCCCTTGGGGAGCACCTGTCATCTTCGTAAAGAAGAAGGACGAATCTCTTAGGCTGTGTATTGACTATCGTCAATTGAACAAGGTTACGATTAAGAATCGTTATCCTTTGCCTAGAATCGATGATCTTTTTGATCAGATTAAGGGAGCTAATGTGTTCTCTAAAATTGATCTGAAATCTGGTTATCATCAATTGCGTATAGCTGAAGCAGACATTCATAAAATTGCTTTTTGAACTCGTTATGGGCACTATGAATTCACAGTAGTACCGTTTGGGTTAACGAATGCACCATCAGTATTCATGAGTCTAATGAATGGTGTTTTTCGTACATACCTTGATTGCTTTGTCCTTGTATTTCTCGATGATATCTTGATTTATTTGAGGAACATGAAGGAACATGAAGAACACTTGAGACAGGTATTGCAATGTTTAAGGGAAAATCAATTGTATGTGAACCTAAAGAAGTGTGACTTCTTTCAAACTGAGATTAAATATCTTGGACATGTGATATCTGGTAAAGGTATTGCTGTGGATCCTTCAAAGATTCAAGCTATTGTAGATTGGCCCGCACCTACTAATGTAGGTGAAGTTCGTAGTTTTATGGGTCTAGCCGGTTACTATAGGTGGTTTGTAGAGGGATTTTCTAGAATCGGTCATCCTATTACTTCTCTTCAAAGGAAAGGGAAGAAGTTTGTTTGGACAGAACAATGTCAGTTGGCTTTTCAGACTCTTAAAGAAAAGTTAACTAATGCGCCTATACTTATTGTTCCTGATCCTACTAAGGATTTTGTAGTATGCACGGATGCATCCTTAGAGGGTTTGGGAGCAGTTTTGATGCAAGATGGGCGTGTAATTGCTTATGAGTCTCGCAAACTCAAGGATCACGAATTAAACTATCCTACTCATGATCTAGAACTAGATGCGGTAGTGCATGCATTAGTTCGGTGGAGGCATTTCCTATTAGTTCATCGTTTCGAGCTTCATACGGATCACCGTAGTCTACAATACATTTTCACGCAACCTAACTTGAATGCTAGGCAGAGACGGTGGATGGAGTTCTTGTGTGAGTACGATTTTGAAGTAAAATATGTTCAAGGAAAAGAGAATGTAGTGGCTGATGCTCTTAGTCGTCGTCAACATGAGATCTCTGCTACCACTCTTGAAGTAGATTTGAGAGGTCAAATATTAGCAGCATTACCTACTGATAGATTATATCAGGAAGTGAGGTCAGAGATTGAATCTGGTAGACCTTTAGAAGGTCGATTTGTAGGATATGTCTTAGAACCAGATGGTATATTACAACATTTAGGTTGTATTTATGTACCACATTTCGAGAGTCTACGTACATTAATTATGACTGAAGCTCATCGAGCTCCATACTCAACTCATCCAGGTGTCAAGAAGATGCATGCCGATCTTCAACAATTGTATTTCTGGCCTGGTATGAAATGTGATATTGTTGATTACGTATTGAGATGTCTTAAATGCCAGTGAGTAAAAGCTGAGCATCAACATCCTGCTGGATTATTGCAACCACATCTCATTCCTGAATGGAAATGGGATATTATATCTGTTGACTTTATTGTAGGGTTACCTACGTCATCACGTCGACATGATGCCATTATGGTAACTGTTGACCGATTGACTAAAGTAGCTCATTTCTCACCAGTACGATCATCTTACAATGCTTCATCTGTAGCTAGGATATTCATAGAGGACATTGTTAGATTACATGGGATTCCTCATAGGATTATATCGGATAGAGATCCCTTATTTACTTTAGCCCTATGGACTTCATTGCAACATGCTTTAGGTACACAGTTGAACTTTAGTTCAACGTATCATCCTCAAACCGATGGACAAATGGAAAGAGTTAATCAAATATTAGAGGATATGCTTAGGATGTACGTAATGGACCAACAATCACGTTGGGAGGATTATCTGTACTTAGTAGAATTCACTTACAATAACGGATATCAAAGTTCCATAGGTATGCCACCATTTCAGGCATTATACGGTCGTCCTTGTCGAACTCCACTTAGTTGGGATCAACTTGAGGATAGAGTATTACTTGGACCTGAGATGCTTCGTGACATGGAGCAACAAGTTGACCGTATTAGAGAACATTTGATAGCAGCTCAGGATAGGCAAAAGAAATATGCCAATGCGCATAGGATAGACCGACAGTTTGCTATTGGTGATAGAGTGTTTCTTCGAGTGCAACCGCAAAAGAGTCCTATCCGATATGGAAAAGGCTCTAAGCTTGCACCTCGTTTTGTTGGGCCATTCGAGATCTTAGAGAGAATTGGTCCCGTGGCATATCGACTCGCCTTACCACCTAGTTTGGCTCGTATTCATGATGTTTTTCATGTATCAGTTCTTAGACCATATCATCCCGACATTTCTCATGTACTTGATTGGAATGCGTTACAGGTAGAGGACGGGCAGCTGGCTTTGGAGCCCGTGGCCATTCTACAGCGCCAGATGCTCGGTCTCAGGGGTCGAGATGTTGATCAGGTGAGGGTCCAATGGGATCCTAGCCATGAGGCTTCTGCTACTTGGGAGGATGCAACATGCATGAGGGAACTTTATCCCTATTTGTTCGCAGGCTTTCAGGAGCAATCCTGATCCTGGGGGGGAGGATGTAGTACCCCTCCGTTTATTCTTATGTTTTCTGCTGTTGTGTTTTCACACTGTTAGATTATGATACTTTGTTTGGATATTTTGATCACTGGTTTTGAGCGACAGTGGATTTATTTTGTGACATGATGATACATTGTTCGGTGATTACTAATTTTAGACATGCTTTGAGATAGTGTAGATGTTTATTTTCAGTTGAATATTGATATGTACATATTTTTGATGGACTAACAATTATTTATTTTGTCGGTCTGATGTGACGTGTATTGGTGTGGAAAACGGAATCGTATCACTCGCTTGCGAGTGCCCTGTGATATCCGTGATTTTCTCCACACGGTGTGCTTGTACAATGATTTATATATATATGCATGTTATTGCTTGGTTGCAAGAATTGCAGGTACATGACACCAACTCCACCTGGTTACTCAGGTCTGAGCGTGTCAAGACTCAACGGATATGTTGATTGGGAGATAGTAGTTTGGTTCACCCTAGTCTAGTCTATAACCCGGTCACTGTACTTTGTCTGTTTTTAGTTTGAGTCATAGGTTGTTTTCATTCTTTTGTTTGGATAAATTGTTTGAAAGGTAAATTTGGTTAATTTTTAATGATAGTTTATTGTGCTTTAAATCATTGTTATTTAAATTAATTTTTAAATGTTGAAGAAATTAGTTGCATGATTATTTAATTGATTAATTAGCTTATTTGGTTAAATGGTTTGATCTTAAAAGATTAAACTTATTTAATTAAATAAATTAATTAATTAAATTAAATTATTTAAGTGTGTGAATAGTTTTATTTGAAATTAAATTAATTTGTGGAAATGGCATTTGAATTGTAAATTAAATTTGTATTTGAAAATTAGAAAATTAAATAAAAAATAAATGCATGTGATTTGAATATTGGTTGTAAATTTAAATTAAATTAATTAATTGCATGCAATTGAAATTGGCAAGATTGCCGAGAAGTGGTGGAGAAGATATTTTGCAACCACTTCTCGACATGTGTGCCAATACATTAATTGATTATTGTTGAGGAAATTTGTTTACAGAGGTAATATTGGATCTGGGGAATACACAGAGGTGGCACAATTTTTCTTTATAGGAAAAATATCTGAGCTTTGCAAAATTTCTTTGTCCTATTTTGGAAATACTGTATACTTGTGGAAGATCCCTTTGGTGGGAAATTTGTGGTGTTGGTTGTAGCTTTTCTTGATTTGGAAATTTTGAAGAAGCTAAAATAGTACAATGCAGTATTTCTACAAAGCAACTAATAATGGTTTTTTTTTTGTTATTTAGTTTCTTGGTTTTTGAAAAGAAAATCTGTTTGTTTAAATCTTATCTTCTTGGCAATTGCTTGTGGAAAATCTTCTGTAGATATCTGTTATTTGTGTGTAAAAATTTTCAAGAATTTAGATAAGCAAAAAAAAGAATTCAAACAAGATTCTTTTTGAAAACCTCTGTGAAAATTTTAGAAAAGAAAATTGGGGAATTGATTTTGAGTAAATGTTTATTGTTTAAAAAGTGAAAACCTATTGAAATTAAATTGAAAATTTGTGAGGAAAATAACCCTATACAATGATAATTTTCTCAAATTTCTGTAGAAAATTTTATCAAAAAATGATCTCTGTATTTGAAAGTTCTTTTGATATTTTATTTAGAAATAAATATATATATATATATATATATATATATATATATATTGTTGTGAAATTACATGAAAATTTATTATGAAAATCGTCGTACGGAATTAAATATATGCAGGCAAAATTCGTTACAGTTTTATTTTTTAAAAAAATTTGAGAAATTTCGTTTTCCACCGTACGGGCGAATTTGAAAGTATTTTTTTAAAAAAAATAATAATAATTTCTAAGGGTTTTGGGGAGGGCCGAAACCCTCCCCTCACCCTTGTGGGTGGCGCAGCCACCACGGCTGCACATAGCAGCTGCCATGGTTGCTGGGCGCAGCCCTGGTAAGGGTCACGGCCTCCCACAGGGAGGTCGTGAGCTGCGCCACAGCCTATGGGTTTATTTTATGAAAAACGGTTAATACGCGAATTTTATTTTAATTATTAGATGCAGATTTCATTTAACATGCATTAAATTCGACTGTTTATATTTTATTGATATATTTTATATTTATATATATGTATATGAATATATATATATAATGTGGGATTAAATATGATTAAATGAATATATATATAAATATATATATTATGTTAGGAAAAATAATTTTGGAAATTATTTTTAAGATAAATTATATTTTCTTTAATTATGATGTATGTGAAAATTTAGAGATTGAGAAATTATAGAATACAATATATAGTGAATTTGAGAAAATCAGAAAAATAGATTAAATGAAATAGTTATTTTTATTGTTTTTGAAATAGATCATTTATTAAGATGATATATATACATGTTGTCTTTAAACTGATGCATGTGGATTTAGTGTATCCGAACAATAGATATTTTCTTTCCTTGATTTATTTTTAATTGTGTTCTTTTTGGGTAAATTGGGAAAGTTATAGTTGTATAAGTCTTCTAGAATGATTTGTAAAGTAAGGGTGTAATATTGCTCAAAGGTATTTCTTGACCTGACTTGGGTTGTGCATGTGTTTAATATGGTGTTTTGATATTTGGTTTTTTTGATAAAAGTTTTAATGATCATTGTGGATCAATTGATGAACTTTGTGCACTTTGTAAACCCTAGTCAAGAAAACTTAGTATATCCTTGTTATGTTTAGGGGAGTGACTTTTTGTAAGGGCCGACACACAAAGTGGTGTCAGGGTAACTTACAAGGAGTTAGTAAGTCAGTGAGAATTAAATAACACAATAGTTAGATTAAAATTATTAACAAGATGATTATGCCTCGCTTATGACTCTTGAGCTACTACAGTCTTGAGTATAAGATGAGAAGGCCCGGAATGGCAAATCAGTGTCTTGTTTCTTCAAGAGACATACGATTCCGCAATGATTAGCAATGGGGCCAGTTTTCATAAGAGGTTACCAGGGTAACCCAAGGATTGGGGGCCGAAACCTAGGAAGAAACACCAAGGTAACCTTTGCAATATTGTGATGACACTCCATCTAAAGTAATAGTTAACCTTGTGTATGTAATTCATTCAATCGTCAAAATCTGGAAGCAATGTAACCATTAGTTTTTTATGTACTAGTGTCTAGGGTTAGTAGATTATGTCTAGGTAACCATATTACTATCTCCTAGCACGGGGGGTGGACCTATGGGTACCACATGGTTGGGTGGAATGTGCACCTTACTCCGTTGGGTCCCCAATTTTGTGATCATGGCATCGAGAGCTTTATGGATGGAGAGCTCGCATTTGGAATTTATGTGTACTTCTTCATTGTAATTTGTAAATTATGTATTTGAAAACATCCCTCAATTGTATATGAGGTGAACACTTGTAGAATGTAATCATTATTGAACTACCTCATCAGGATGGATGAGTATTGTAATTATTATATCAAATGCAATGTATGAAACAAATTTGTACCTTATATTATCTTGAATGGAATTCCAAATGAAATGAAATGTTTATCTTTAATGTTTATGTTATTAATTAATATGTGCAATGCGAAATACTAAAGTCGTCTATGGAAACTCAAAGTAGTGTAACGTCGCATAGCTTAATGAATGTATGCAACTAATTAACTAAATAATTATACCTTTTAAAAAAAAAAAATTATTACACCTTTATACACAATTGCAACATTCCTTAGGTTATTTTGACGGGGCATTACAGGGTTTGACTCAAATCTCAAAATGGATCATCACTCAAAACTCTTTGGATAGGCGCGTCAAACCAAAGATGGATGTGCAAAAGTTTGATGTCAAAGATCTTACCAGTTGGCTTTGCCAAAAGGAGAAATTATTTATCTTCATCATGTTCCTTTCCAAAAAAAGGTTGTTATGGCATACTTATGTACTTGGATCTTAATCAATTAATTTGGTATCATTTACTATGTGAAGAGAAGAAAAAGAAAGGATTTGTTTTTACATGGTCTCTTTTCTAGTCCAACTCACTACACATTATTGTGAAAATCAAGTATGGATACCTACTTTAGCCAACTTACCAAGTTAGAGAAAATAGATATAGTCAAGGATTATATTCATTAATTCCAAAATTTATCTTTAAGAGTGGAGAATGTTACAAAGATTTTTTCTAGCAATTAATCCTATGAGGTTTTAAGGACCACATAAAATATGAAGTACAAATGTTTTCTTCGTATTCTATGTCACAAGAAATAATTATGGAAATTTAGGTGAAACAAAAGTTTGTGGCCAATAGAAGGTAAGATTTGCTAAAAATAAGGCATAAAAGTTCTACATAAAAAAAGGTTTTTGGCCTATTAATACCCAATAAGGTATCTTATATACCATTTCCCTAGAAATAATATGGAGGTAAAATATTGAAGATGATATTTTTGATGTTGAGAAGCAAGCAAATTTATTTTTTTGGGTTTGGATTCAACACCAACTATAGTACACTAGACTTATGGTATGTTACGTCATAATATAATAAACCATAAGTAGCCCAATATATTGGTGAATTTGGTGGCAATTTGATTGTCCAAATATTAAGTGATACTACTGCACCTCAAATAATGTCCCTAGCTATAAGTATCACTTTATTTAGTGAAGAAACAAGAAAAATGTTGTAGGCTAATTATGATATGTTACAAGGGTAGAACACCAAACTATTGCACAAGTGCAACAAGATCTTGAATCTATAGTTGTCCAACCTACTATTGTTATGAAAAAATCCAAAAACTCACCATCTCTACCAGCTAGCATGTCTAGGCAAGACATGAACACTCTTATACTTAGAATAAAAGGTCTAAAAGAGGAATTGAAGAGTGTAAAATCTAAAGGAGTGAAAGAAGTTGTTGATTTGGTTAATAGAATTTTTTATCATAGGGTCTCATGCATATTGCATAGAGTTGATGATGCATGGGGATATTTTGACAACTTGAGAAAATCTAAGGAGCAATAACAAAATCATCATATCTTCCTTAGGTCCATTTTAAAAATGTGGATCCCTAGACTGCTAATCATGAATATAATCCTAGGAAATGACAAGTACAATATTTATGCCCCTAAAAACATTGCAAGTATGCATTAGATCTAGTGGAGTTGTTGAATGATGTCTCTACATTCCAAATCAAGCTTGATATAACACTCTATAAAAAAAAATATGGTTTCAATCACTGGAGGAATGTCAATTACCAACTATGATGGTAATGGTGGCAACATAAAATCATTAGAGAATTAGAAAAGGTAATTTCAAGGCATGAACCCTACACTTATCATGACACCAATTCAAGGGAGGTTGATCCAATTATACATAATTCAAAATTAGATAAATTAATAAAATTAGATTTTGTACTAGTTGATAGCTTCATTAAGGAAGCTAAAAATACTACTAGACGCTAGGTACTATACACATCAAAACAAGTTAAAGAAAACTCTTGACTTCCAATGGCCTCCTAATGATGAGTTTTCTAGATGGGTTCCTTATTAAATTCATAATCCTAATTGATTTGACAATTAGTTTGTCCAAGTAACATTTTTAATATCATTGCACTATGCTACCATATCTACCACTTAAATTTTGGCATAGATGATAAATGATGTATGATATGGGTTGGTAGAGCTTTTGAAAGAAACTAACTAGCTTAATTTTTGTTTAAGAATCGATTAGAAAAATGGTTAACATATTTTGGTTATTAAATGTGCATAGTGTTTGCAATTGAGATCATCATTAGTTGTGTGTCTAGTTAAGTTGTTAGGGAGTTTGTTTGGAGTCTCTAGTTTTTTTAGGATGGTCATTAAGGTTGTTTGGGATAATTCTATTTGGTCATTGTGTAAAATAGGTGAGGTTGGAGGTATAAATATTTGTGATATTGTGTATACTCAAATGATGGGAAGAATTAGAATAGGAATGATCTATTATGGAAAAAAGTTGGACAATCACCCACTAAGCATCTTCCACTACTTGTGAAGGATGAAGATTTGTTTTCTTATTGTTCAGGTACAACTATAAATCCATACATAACTTCCATTATAGGTTCGTCAATAACACTTTCCCATCTCTAGCTACTCATGGATTTTCCTCAGCTACCCTAGCACATGAACATGACTTGAAGGTGTTAGAAATAAATGAAACTTCTACAATATGGAAATATGATTTAAACTTGTAAATTATCTAAAATTTAATCTATAGATAATAAATGGAGAAATGATCTAACAACTAATAAATTAGCAACACACAAGATCCATACACATAACACAAATATTTACATGGAGAAAACCCTTTCAAGTAAAAAATCCCACCAAGAAAAGAGGCCAATCTATATTAATATTCAAAGAGATCACAGTACATAAAATTTCCTCTATCCTCCATCCAACTCGACAATATTTGTGTACTAACAACTTTTCATTAATGTTCCCATCTCAAGCCCTCAAGATATAATGCCTCCTTGCATACAACATGCAAAGCACATGCACATGCAAAGATCAATAACTTATTTAAACTCATGTCCAAAATTATCTCCCTTATTTTTAGCCCTCATAGTTGCCATAAAAATCATCACAACATCCTAAAAAGTAGGTTTTTCATGTTAGACCACTAAATGGGCATCTTTTGACAACTAATAGCTTATTTTTCAAGGCACCAACATGGTACAAAAGTGTCAACTCAAAATCTCACACCCCTTTTGATGGAGCACAAATATTTAATAATATAAATGGTAAATAACCATGTGAAAATATAAAATAATAATAAATAAATAACATGAATTTACAAGGTTGACATGTACCTTAATTCCCAAAAAAAGACTACCAATCAACCTAGTAGGCTAGAAAATGAATGGTTCCTTGGCTCTAATATCGAGTTTTTAGTTGGTGTCTTCTATATTTTCTCTCTCATCATTTCCTTCCACGTCACTAGGTCCTAATATAGTTCCAACTAACTATAGATATTCTTCACCTTTTTTGCATCTCCATGTCACCTTACTTGTAATCTCTCTACCTTGGTGAGAATTTAGAGTATGATTTGGCTCTAACTAATTATTTATAAATAGCTTGTGGGACATTGTGATTTCCTCACAAGGACTACACGTGTACTCCTATATGCAATTTTTGGTAGTTCATCTTGTAGTTTTAAGATGATAAGTGTCACCCATTTAAAGGGGCTATCAATGTACTATATTTTATATAATGAAGGTATATTTCATTTGTAATAAAGTTGGAAAAGTGAGGGGAGGACCTCTATATTGTAAACCACAGATAATTGAATTAATACAAATAATTTGTATCTTGTTTGCCAATTTTATTTTCAATCTTGTCTTTAGTTGAACTATGTGAAAATATGTTTTCTATTATGATCATCTCCTTTATGTTGCTTTATCTCTTTGAGAAGGGTAACTAAGTGTTATTGTCCTCTTCATGCTCAATAAAATTGAATTACCAATTTCTATTAGTTTGTATTCTAGTATTGCTTAAAAAAAATCATAAATGTTAAAAGGAAAGCAATATTTTTAATAAGTACAATCATATAAGAGAGCCATAAGTTGATTTTATCACTGCAAGGTAGTTATACAAATATCAAACCACTAGAGAAGTTGTTGTCATGACAAAATGGAGACAACTTGCATTGACTCTGTACTTCTTTGTATAGGCATTGGTTAGATAGAGATTTTCCTCCCAACCCCACTCACATTCTCAAGAATTAAAATCTTCTACTGATATCTTTGTTTTTTTAATCTATCTTTATTACTTGATCACTAATGGTACAAGGAATATTTTGAGCAGCATGAAGAATCTTGTTAATTTTTTTGTATTTGTATGATTATTTTATCTGTTATATGATATGATAAGTTAATTTGGATCTATATAGAGTTCAATATGTTAATAGGCCACCTCTTGGGTTCTATGGAGCTGAAAGAGAAAGAGAGAAATGTGGTTTACCTCATTCATTAAACATCCTCCCATCCACCTCAAACATATAAACTTGCTACTTCTTAGAGGTTACTAGTGTTAGATTGAAGAACCAACACCTTGTTGCCTTGTAGAATGTCTCACATTAGTAAACTTGTTACATTGAGTAATCTTATACAATGTGGCATAAAAGTGCCTCCTATCATGAGCATATAAAATTTGATTTTTCACTTTAAATTTGACAACTATTCACATCAAAATATTAATAAATATTTAATAATAAAAAAATTATTAGTGATAATAAAATCTTTAAGTATACTATAAAGTATTAAAAAATATCTTTTCTAAAAAGTTAAAAAACTCTAGATACTACTAACATACACATTTTTAGAAGATTCTATTTAAAATATGATGATATAATTAGATTTTTATTTCACTTAAGTAAAATGTAAAGTAAAAAAGCAAAAAAAAAAGTGTTTCTAAAATGTTCAAAAATTCTAGATATTACTATAATACCTATCTTTTAAAAAGTCTATGTAAAAGATATGGATAGATATCATTCTCTATGTGTTTATTAGTACATTTGGTAGGCAATATTATTATTGCAATGATTTATTCAACTCATTTTCTTCATCACATATTAATAAGTTGCTTTTGAACCAATAAAAAAATGAAATTTTATGATTTTCATATATAATTTAATATTTTTAAAGTGAACATATTAAATATTTAACTTTAAAATTGTTAAAAAGATTTATCTTGAACATAATTGATTAATAAGTTTGAGGTACATGGTAAATCAATTTTTTACATTTTTTTAAGAATGATTTTTCATTTTTAACTTTATAAAGTCATTTCATGAAATCTTTCTAAAATAAATAAATGTTATTTTTACTAATATAATATTCTCATAATTTAATAGGATATATATAATATATTTTATTTTTTTAATGTTTATATATATATATAGTCTTCCTAAATTAAAATGAAAAATTAAATTAAATCTTAAACTATTTCACATTGCCACTTTTTTTCCATATTTTATTAACTTCAAAACATAAATAAATACAAATTAAAATTAAATTAAAATAATTTAAATTATTATAATTATTAATTAAAGTATAATTCTAATCCTATTATTATTAATTATTATAATCTAAAAGATTAGGATTAGAATTAAGAATAAGGTAAAAATTATGGTTAAAACTATTCAAAAATTAAAATAAATTAAAAATAAAATGTTATAATAAAAATCACTAAAATATGATTAATAATATAATGCTCCAAAAATTTATTCATCTAATATCTTTATTCCAAATCTTATTCTCAATATTAATTCATAGATTTTTTTGTAATCTCACTCAAAAATTATTTATTGTTAGGGTTAGGTTGCCACTATAGTTATTGATAGTGTTACGACCATAGTTGGGGTTAGAAATAGGTGTAGGATTAGGATAATGATTTAGAATTTATTGTTAGAGTTAGGGTTAGAGATAAAATTCGAGTTAGGGTTAAGGTTAGGTCATGCAAAAAAACTAATTAACAATACTAAAACACTATAATTAATAAAAACTTACATTTATTTTTATTCACATTAATAAAACTTACATTTAATTTATTCAAATTTAGAAAACAATAATTACAATACTATAAAGGCAAGTACTAGCCACTATGTGGCACTTGTTCCACTTACATACACTATAAAATAAAAATGTCTTTCCTAAAAGTAAAAAAACTTGGATGCCACTAGCTTATCTATATTTAGAAAAGCTTATATATAGAAGATCTCAATGTATACCATTTTCTAGATGTCTTTTTCATTTAAATCACAAATCTAATTAAATAGACACCTCAAAAATGACATCTCTCAATATCTTTTACATATATTTAAAAAAAGATAGATCTATTAATTATTTTCTAGACACTTAATATTACATATATTTATTAGACTCTTCTCCTACAACTCTTTTTGAATCCTCATGATGGATCTAAAACATTGATTCAAAAACTAACACACAATCTAATCTAAAATAAGCAAACTCTCATCAATATGAACTATGGAAATCTAATATTTTTGATAATTAATTAACTCGGAGACAATCTTCCTGTCATATAATACAATTTTTTTAGATATAATAATTAAAAGATAAATACAATCACAAAACCATCAAATTTAACTTAATTAAGAAATTAATAACATTTTGTTTCCACAGTCCATGATAGATAGTGAACACAATTTCTGAATAACTGTGTGCAAGATTTTACATCAACGTATCTACTCCATGATCCATCATCATAACGATACCCAAATAGAAAAAAACAAATTTAATTAAGAAAGACAACTTTGAAAGCACATTTACATAAAGAATTGTAAACAAAGTATATTTGTAAACATTGAACCAATTAATTGTGAAGATATTTTCATTATCATCATCAATTTCAGCCATTACTTTTTTCGTCGTCACTGTGAGAGTACATTCCCACGTCAGGATAGAGACAAAGGGTAACAAATTATGAGAGAAGAAGATACCAACCACCCATTCCTCGGAAATATCCTCGCATGCTGCCAACCTGCGAAGACTCTGGATTTTGGAGTTTGTTGGTGTACTTGCCGGTAGTCAGACGGAGATTGTCTGTTACATTATTCCAGATGTCCGGAAAAACAAGAAATTCATGGATATGGTCCCATTAAAGAATCCTACTTTTCGGCATAATCATCACTATAGGTCCATATTGAAGTTATAGGTTCCAACATTTATTGTGTCAAAATTTTCTTGAATCCCAACTCCTATACTTCATTTCATCTTGAACATAGTCTTCCACTAATTTCCTTCTTTGTTCCTAATATGGTGATGTCATATTTTTATTTTTATCATCATACAAAATCATGCTCCCTCAAGCAATACATTAAGTCATCCATACATGGTAATGAAGATCTATACTTATTGGTGATTTTTTTATGGCCCTAAAATTAGTGCATATCTTTCACTCTCCATCCTTCTTTAACACTAACATTAGAGTAATTATATGTAGGCTCAAAATCTCTTTGATCAACCCCTTCAAAAGTATCTCATCTACTTTCCTCCTTATCTTCATTCTCTTTATCAATGTCATTCTATATGCCGCCTTATTTAGCAATTTGGATCTAATATTTAGATCCAAAACATAAGAATGTGTGTGTGTGTGACAGAGAGAGAGAGAGAGTGGTAAACTATCAATCATATCATTTGACACAATGTCATTTTTCTCACCTAATATCTTCCTTTCTACACTTTGCATGCTATCAAGTTTTTCTTGGTTTGGCATGAGCACTAGACATACACACGCTTCTTTACCTCCTTTTTTAAAATTTTCACTAATATAATATCATATTTATTTGCATCTCCACACCCATATCATTTAGAGTAACCAACTTTTACTTTTGACCACCCGTTTATAAGTTTTATGTATTTTTTCAACCATCACGAAATTCTCTTTTATGATATAACCAAGATGAACCCAAAAAAAAATAGAAATAGTCCATTGGAATGATGTCATATAGTAATCCATCCTCATATTTTATTTCTTGAACATGACCTTACATTGCTCATTAACTAGTAATTAGTTCCCTTCAACAACTATGAAACCTTATATGGAATAATATGTCCATTCCTCTCTAATCCAAGTTATCTACCATCTTCACAAAAATAATATTATCTATGCTATTGGTCTAAAGTGATCTTGGACACCACATTCACTTTAATTAAGAGATGGTCATAAATATATTTTTCCTCTATTTTGGCATATTTCCTCCATCTTCACTAGCTTCACTAACTTTATTAGTATTATTTTCATCATAAAAGCTTCCCCACACCCTATTCCTTTTGCACCATTTCTTAACGTATTATTTCTTATATTACTTTGAACAACATGGTTACTCAAGTCTCCATTCTATCCATAAAAAATTTAATATGCATAATGTTTCTCTACATATAACACATTTTTTAGAGAAATCTCTTCTAGATTATTGACATCTTCTTTTTTAATAGGATCATCTTTCTCTTTGCGCATGTGATTCACCCTATGATTGCTTACAATTTATCTACATTCTTGTGTCAAATTTTCTATTTTTACTATAAAAAAATTCCTCTTTCCTCACATGGTGATAACAACATATTGATAGCCCCCCTCCATGAAATTAAGATATATAATACTAAATTCATCTTACATGGAAATGTGTAGTCCATTCACATAACTTGAACCCCTTTCCATGCCATCTACCATGTTTCCAACATGAATGATCAACCAATCTAACTCCTTTATGTAGCCCTTGCCACTCATTTGCTTCTACCTCAAGTTGTGAAACTTCTTGAATAAACTCATCTCATAATCCCCAAGTAGGAACTTCACCTTCAACATTGAAACCATATTTTTCTATGTGCATATCCCCCCCTTCCCTTGTACCACCTGTCCTTACAAATATGATCCTGCCACAATAATGCATTCCACTTTATCTTGGTGCATGTAAATATCAATCTCTTATGAACTTTAATAAAATCGTGCTTAATTAATTCTCAAGCTTCATAATTACTCAACTAAATATATTAGAAAAAAGACCTAAACAATTGGAAATGTTAATGTGTGGCTTGCCACCTATCTTGGAGATGAATATCAATAATTTATCTTCTACTAGGATTTTTCATCCCATTCATGCAAACTCAAGGTGCCTTTTCATCACTTAAATATACATCCACATCCTTTCATTAAGACTTCTTGATAGCTTCATTTCTCACCTAGATGCCACTCATCATGTTCTCTAGCTCTACCAACCCTTACTATGTTTTCTATTTTATTTCATTGAACAACCCTCAATAATAGGAACACTCACTATACCTTCTACCAAAAAACCTCTACATTGGAGAAATTTTTTACTACCTTATACACACCTCCCAGTGTGAAAGACATGGCTCACTCAAAAGTGAAAAATATTCACTAATTCTAGATGATGTCTCTAATAGTTTAGCTATCTACAAGGACAATAGCCTTACTCTACTACCATAATGATGTAGCTATGTTTCATTAAATAAAATCCTTACACCACACAACCCATAGAGTTACATAGTGGCATACACACGTATAAAGATGAAACATCACAAAACATATGGAAGCAATAGATTTTATTACAATGTTAATGGAAAGTTTATAGATTGTAATGGTTATGAATATAATGTCTAAATTAATGATATGCATACAATAACAACAAGTACAATGAACTTATTAGCTCATCTCACACTCTAGCTATCTCATTTTAGCTCTCACACTTAGAGACTCTAGAAAAATATATACCTAGAAAGACCTCTCCCTCTCTCCCCCTCTCTTTTTCTTCCCCAAAATTTAACTCCCAAAAAAAGTAAATCTCTATATGTACATGTTATTTTTTCATACAACCCACTTTGGTGCCAAAAAAAATCCAATCATATTTAATATCATTTGCCTCGATGCTCAAATTCATGAACCATGTGTTATCTTTGTTAAATGTAATATTTTAAAATCTCCCACCAATCAATTGCATCATGTAATTGATAACCAATAAATGTTTAATTGACTTGATAAACTAAACATTGGTTATAAAGGTTAATTAGCTACATGGGTGACACATCATTCACCCATACAAATTTAAAAGAAAATATGGATTAAGATAAAACAATGACAAATAATATCATTCTCATCATGCAATCAATTCTATTGCAAGCTAAGTGCACAAAAATCTTCACACATTTGCATGCCGCCAATGCATAATAAAATCCCTTAATGTGTTTACCCTATTATGCATGTGCCTAGATCTACCTTAGAGCTTCCTATTCTACAATTAAATGGTCATGCACTAATAAAGTACCTAAATATTGACTAATTGATATATATTAGGTACTTATTGCACTTTCTATTAGTTTAACCTAGTTTATTTAAATGTGGTGAAAATTTATGAAGAAAATTAGTTCTACATTATCGATACTATTAATTGGTAAACAAAGTATTTTAATAAATTCAAATTAGGTTCAGACATAAACTATTTATCCCCAATTACAAACCCATTGAATGTAGCACTATATTAGTTTGATCAAACAAGCAATGTACACTAATTGGTCACCAATTTTCACTAATTGATTGGAAAAAAATTTAGAGGGATTGGTTATACTTATGAGCTCAAATGATTAGTTAATCAAACTATTTGATGATACACTATGAAGAATTAGTTACACACGAATTTCTATGTGAGGAAATAGACTTTTATATTCTAATTTTATAAACTATAATACTATTTTTAAGAATGCAATTTTTTAATAAAATAAATTATTTAGCTCTAAAATTTATAGAATAAGAGAGCATATACAAAGAAAGAAAGAAAATTGAGGAAGATATTATAAAATGCATTATAAAAAGTGATGGATCACAAACTAGTGCTAAGTACTCATTGCTTATTAATATTTTTTGAAAAGACATAAAATATATTACATCTATAATAGGTAATATGTGACACCCCTCCATTTTGTTATGTTTTTCTTGATAGCTTAGATACTTTGTTGGACCTTATTTTATGTTATGGTTGTTCTATCGCTAACAGTGAGGCGATGATAGACTATATGGATGTGATGATACATTATATGCATGATGATTATGTTTAATATGCTTTATGTTTACATAGATGATTAGTTGTGATGACATTGCTATATATTTTTATGGTAGTTTAATTGAAATATTATCTCGTCAGTTGATGTGACATTGTATTGGTGAAGAGAATGGTATTGCATCACTCACTTGTGAGTGCCCTGTGATTTCTGTGATTCTCTCTTCATGGTGTGTATGAATTATTATATGTATACATGTACGACTTTTGCTTTTGTTGTAGGTTGGCAGGTACAGGACAACGGCTTCACCTGGTTTCACAGGTCTGAGTGTGTCCACTACTCAATAGTAATGATTGGGAGATAGTAACTAATTAACCTTGTCAAACCTTTACCCTAGCACAGTGTGTTGACAGTCTGTATGTTGGTCATGTTCTTTATCCATGTTGGTCTTGGTATTTTATTTATCATGCAAGTTTTTAATTGTAAGGATTAAATTATATGTTGTGATTAAGTATTTAATTAATATGAAGATTTTATTATAAATTAATTAATTTAATTTAGGTTATATTATAAAGTAATTTTTAATTATTAAATTAATAAGTTATTTAATTAAATTAGATTAAATAAATTGTTTTTAATTATTTTAAATGCATATTTGGGAAAATATCTTAGAAATATCTTGGTTTGTTAAAGAAGTGATATTTGTTATGTGAACTAGAAGTTATAAGGATTTATTTTCTTACTGTCATAAAATTGATTTACGAAAAGATTGATTGAAATGGGTGAAAAGAGGAAGTTGTTGGCACAGAAAAGAAAGACAAAGGTTTTTTGAGAAATGAAAGAATTTTTTTTGTGGTGTGAAGAAATTGGAGATCTTAGAAGCTTTCTGATAGTTTAGGAATCTAGTTTGTTATATTCTTGGCTATGGTTTATTTCTGTTCTCTGGGAAGTGGCAATTTTTCTGGAGGAAGCTTTGGCAACATTGGCAAATTGAAGTTACAGAGAAGCTCGGCATTAATCCTCGAGGCAACAATTCTTTTGGAACAAGTTCTTTAATTGTTTTTGTGAATTTTGATTTGAAAAAGTTATTTAATTATTGTAATGCAAATTGGAAAAGATTGGAAGAGGTTTTCATTACTGTGGAAGCTTTTGTTTTTAAAATAAGATTGCCGTGAAAATTGAACCTCTGTAGAAAACAATTTAGATCCTCTGTGTAAATTGATCGTTTGAATTAGATTGAAACCAAAGGAAATTATAGATCTCTATAGAAAATATTTGTGATGATAGGAAACCTCCATAAAATACTTATACTTTGTTCCTGTAGAAAATATCTTTCTATAAAATTATGGATCCTCTGTGTAAAATTTGTTTGTTTCTCCTGTAGAAAACTTCTATGTAAATAATTTATCTTCTTGTAAAGAAGTTGGTTGAAATTTACATATATAAATATATAAATATATATATATACATATACAAACATATATATATATAAATCTTTATTTATTTATTTATGTTTTGATTTACCTTCTGGTAAATTCTAGAATTGTAAAATGGATTCAAAAATCGATGTATGTGATTTTTATAATCGCAGGGTTTTTTATTAATGAAATTTTGTATTTAATGGAGGTTGGGGGAGCCACCCCCATAGCTATCCCTCCCACATGGGAGACAACAGTGAGGGCAGCGCTGGCGCGGCCAACACTGTCGACCCCCTACAGGGGGAGCTCGGCTATACAACATCAGCCCTAATTCGTATATGACAGTCTCTTTTAGATTGTTTTTATTTAATATAATATATATATATATATATATTATATATATGTCATATTTATATAATAGATATATATTATATATTGAATTCAAAGAAATATGTAATCTGTTCTTTATTTTTAAAAAAAGAAATTTGAGGAAATAGTTTTTGATATATAAATGGATTTTAATTTTAGATAAATGAGTTATTTTATGGTATAGTTGATTTTGTAATTAAATAATATATATTTATGTATATATATATAATTGTATTTAATTATATATATACATATTAAATATATGTGTTTAATGTTTGTTTATTATAATAGATATATGCTAGCACGATTAGTTAATTAGAAATGATTAATTAGTTTAATTGTGGAATTGGGTTAGGTATTATGTGTGGTTGTGAAACTGTAGTTAACTTGTGATATTATTTCGTTGTGGATTATTAATGGGAATTGTGTTTTGAATAATGTATTTTAGTGTGAGATATTGTTCTATTGGATTTGGGAAATCCGAATAGTAGTGCTTTTAATTACATGAGATTGTTTATTTTAATTTCTGGTATTTTTGTAGTTGGGTATTATGGGGAATATTTGTTGTAGAGAAAATATAAGTCTTCTAGATTTTTAGTTGTGAAAGGGTTCTCACTTATGTTAGTTGCCTTGAGATTTCATTGGGTAGTGCATGTAGTTGGATTCAGTATTGGACATCCGTAGGGATGTGTTATCTCTTGTGTTTTTTTATTATCAGTTTGTGCATTGTCTACCCTTGGGTGTAGTATGAGTTATTGTGTTGTCGATAGGGGAGTGGCTTTCAACGGGGATCGGGACACAAAGTGGTCCCAGGATAACTCGTGTGGAAGTCAGTGTAATCAGTGGAAATTAAATAACCTACTTTAGGGGAATGGGTAGTTAACATATTTAACTTGATAATTAGCCTCGCTCATTGGCTCAAGGGCTTGTGTTAGACTTGAAAAGAGTTGGGAAGGCTTGGAATGGAAAGATCGTTATCTTGTTTTCTTGAAAGATAATCAATTCTGCACTTGTGTGCATGTGGGGCTGGAGTTCGTAAGAGGTTACCAAGATAACCCAAGATGGGGGTCGGGACCTAGGAAGATCTCCTTAGGATAACCAATGCAACCTTTGTGATGACACTCCTCCTATGACAACAATCGATTATATTGTATAGTGGTTGTACTTGATTTTGTGATTCTGGAAGCAATGTAACCCTGTTTTGTAATTACTAGTATTGTGTTATCTTGTACCTTGCATGTGTCTAGGGGTAGTAGGTTAGTCTTGGTTACCTATTACTATCTCCTAGCACGGGGGTTGGTCCTACGAGTACCACATGGCTGGGTGGCATGCACCTTACTCTGTTGAGTTTTTGTTCTTGTTCGTGATGGCACGATCTTCTTGTTCGAGGAGCTCGTGTGGCTCTATGGATTTGTACTTCTCTTTATTCATTGTAACAGTGGACACTGTATATTGTATTCCTTATTTGTAATCAAGGAGGAACCCTTGTGATGTAATTGTAACATTATATGTATGATCTATTCATTGTTGGATTAAATGGTATATATATTGTTTATATGGTGTTGTATACATGGAAATATGTTCATTACTTTTCTTTGTGTTAGATTTATTATGGAATGGTGAATGCTTTGTTGTATGTTGTTATCATGAGTTAATTCCATATACTATGTTTTAGAATAATTTTGTAAGTTTTTGAAATTTCACATGTAAACATGTTGTGTGGCCTAGAGGATGTGTGTGCTAAGAGTAGTTTATTTCACTCGTTATTGTTACTCTTTTTAAGAAAAAAAATTAGTTGTGCTTCCGCAGTGTTACATCGTCCTCTAGGTTGCGGGACGGGGTTTTACAAATAAGTGTTGGTGTATAAGTGATATTTTAAAATTTGTTATAAAATTTGTTGATACTAGATCTTATCAATAGTAATATGTATGATGACATCATGAATCTTGTTTAAAGAAAAAATTACATCAAATACGAATTTTGTTGAAGGGATAATCTTATATAGAATTATATAAAAAAAAAATTGATCATGTTTAATATAATTTTTCATTATTTGAAACATTAATTTATAGATGTATAAAAAAGTTAATATTTTTTTAAAGAATAAATCATAATAAATTATACAAATTATAAATAATATAATATTTAATAATTTTTAAAAAAATCATTTTAAAAAATAGTAAAGATTAGATTAATATAAATTATTTCAGTCTAACAAGATTATAATTATATTCTAAAATTGTTAAATATGTTTGTATGAAAATAATATTTATTAAATTTTAAAGAAAAATTAAAAATTTGCCAAATTTTAAATTTCAACAGAATACTTAGTGATTGGTTGATTTTCCACACAAAAGGCACGCTATAAAAAAACCCTCCCAAAACTTAATTATGTGACTTTTAACTGACTATAATTGGTAGTTTGGCGGGAAAGGGTATTGGTATTTTGGCGAGAAAGGGTTTTTAAAAAATTAACAACCTGACGACGACCAATAATCATGACTGTGACGAATCAAATGGAAACGAAAATGGAAGACAGACTTTTGACTAGTCAGAGAGCTTAGTGTATGATACTTAAGCCTAGCCCTACTTTTCTTGAATTTGACGTCTACAAACATATTTGGTAACTTGTGGCCCTAAGCTTCTTGAACAAGTCGATTACTTTTTACAAATGGTAAATCAGTTGTTGTTTAATGGTAAAATCTTTCAAAATATCAGGTAAAAGTTTTCAAAATCTCATTTATCAAATATTGATTTGACAATGGATAGGAATATCCTATTTCTATTTGTAGTGTTTTTTTGTCAATTTGATGGCAACTTTATTTTTGCACTCACATTATTTTATGTTCTAAATTTGTATGCAAATATTTCATTATGCGCATCCCACGCTTAGGTTTTGCAATCCATTTTTCTCAGGAAGGGTGCAAATGGATTGATAGCCCATGGATCATGATGTAACAAATCTCAATCGTTCATCATTTTTTACCATTTTCTCGGCTCTTTACACACCTTTTTTCTTCCTTGTTGGTAATGACCTCTCACTTCTCCACTTGCATCTACAACATAACAGTTATTGCAAAATTTATGATGGATGGTAAAGTAGGTGGCGGTGAATGACATTAGTTAATATGTGGTGCTAGGGTTTCGTATCTTCTCTTGCAAAGTTTACACAGTTTTTCTCATCGACATCATTGACAGCTCAACACAATTTGTGTAGAAACTTGAGGTAAGTCGCTTGCCCTCTTTTCATTTTATGAAATATATAGATTTGGGTGGGTATTTCTACATGTGCTTCTACAAATTCATACCTATGTTCTTCTGCTTGTTTTATAAGTAGCCTCATTTCCTTGCACCTTAAGACGACATCCTCATTGTCAAGCTTTCACCTTGAACAACCCATCTCCAATACAAACCGAGCTCCTAATAAAAACCAATATGCAGCAAATTTACAGGTCCAATATCCTAAAGGTGTTAAGGCATATAGACTTTTGGATCCAGAGACACATGAGCTATTCATTGAAAGGAGTGTTCACTTTGAGGAAAGCTCTCCTAGCTTGGCCTCTAATCCTCCTCTTCCTTCCTCCATAGTGGAAAGTGATGATAGTGACTCAGATGATGATTCTTCCTCAACTTCAACTCGTAGGATCACACCTTTGCAGGGTCCACTTGCAGTTGAGGAGTCTCGTCCTTCATCTCCTACTAGACCTTGTTGGGCTCGACAAACTCTTGAGTCAGCAGGTTCTCTTGTTGGGGATCCTTCAAATACTCTAAGGACTCGATCACAACATCAGGATTTTCCACATGCTTTTATTGCTAGTGCTTCAGATCCACAATCCTTTAAGGAGGCTTCAAGCATTCCTAAATGGGATTCAGCAATGGAGGAAGAGTATAGTTCCTTGATGAGGAATCACACATGGGATTTGGTTCCTCTTCCTAAGGGGAGAAAGATGGTTCGATGTAAGTGGATCTATCGGACTAAGTATGCAGCGGATGGAAGTGTGGGTAAATACAAAGCTCGGCTTGTGGCAAAAGGTTTCTCATAGGTTCCAGGTGTTGATTATACAGAGACCTTTGCACCTATTGCTAAGATGAATTCCATTCGCTTGACACTTGCTATTGTTACAGCTCATGGTTGGGTTGTACATCAGATGGATGTGAAGAGTGCATTTCTTCACAGGGATCTTCATGAGGAGATTTACATGGAGCAGCCACAAGGATTCATACAGGATTCTTCTTTGGTTTGCAGATTGAGGAAGTCTATTTATGGCCTCAAACAGGCCCTTAGGGCTTGGTACGCCAAGATGGATTCCTTTCTTCTCTTAGCAGAATTCACGAGGTGTCATTC
>VDFB02353722.1:0-62334 GCA_007258455.2 Sequoia sempervirens
TTTTAACTTAATTATGTTAATTAAGTTACCTTTATTCCTCTCTTAAGATTTCACTTTAGTTTGCATATTGTGACATTTAATAATTATATTAATTATTAAATGTCTACCTATTAGGGTATCTTTAGGGTTGCACAATCTCCTTTTATAAGGATTGGTCATTGTATTTTATCCCTCTCTGATTAATACATTTTTAGCTTTCAGAGCACCCTTGCTTTTTTGTCTCAAATGTCTTCTTTCTGTGATAGGTTATTTGCATGTAGGTGATCTTCGAGGTTTGTGAGGTTGGATTTCACAACTTCAACATATAGATGTGCATGGATGTATCTAAAATTACTTACATGAATCCATTTGCATGAATGAATTGAAACAAAACATTAAAATAGATATGTATAAAGAGGTATAGTTATACATACATGCATACATTGGTTACAATATATGTATAATTGAATTGAAGATGAAGCAGAACCTATGAAAAATATAACACCCCCAAATTAATCAATGACACCTAAAAAAGATACAATAGTTGCATGACTTAATTCAAGATCAACATCAAAATAGATATATGTACATATATGCATATGTATATATATATGTGTGTGTGTGTGTGTGTGTGTGTATGTATATATATATATAAATATATATACATATATACATGATGTGGTTGTTGGACTCTGAGTGTCGCATGATGCACTCACTATTTTGAACTTGTAGAGCACTGAAGCGAGCACGCAATGGTGTTCAAGTGAATAATAATTGAGAAGTTGCTAGATTGAAAGGCTCTAAAGTTGGCAAGTTGTGCGAGGCACTGGAAGCATTGAATATAGGTTGGCTCAAAAAATATGCAGGATGTATATGTATATGCATATTTATAGACATATACATATACATATGCATATGCATATGTATGTGTATAGGTTGGCTCAAAAAATAGGTAGGATGTCATGGAGCTTAGAGGAAGCGACGTGCATTAAACATGACTGTAGAGAAGTATAGGAAGGGATGGCAAGTGATTAATGTGGTGCAGTGGAGTATAAGGGTGGTAGAGTGAGAGAAGTAGACATGGAAGGGCAGTCCACTTTGGATGTTGTTCCATGCAACAACTAGCGTTCCAGGTGAGCACATTTTAGTCGCATGGTCTTTTTGGGCATTTTTTTCGAGTGGACAAATGGTGCTGTTCCATGTGGAAAATTAACTCACAAATATAAACTAAAAATAAGAAACTAACACATTAGAAGCATACATTGCAAATAAAAACAAGAACACGTTGCAAATTACATATAACACACATTGCAATCTGATTAGAATACATTGCAAATCAAAACAATAACGATGCATTTGTACTTATCATAAATTTAAAACTATCAACCAAGAAGCATACATTGCAACTAAAAAAAATAAATAAAATTGCAAATTACATACAACACATTGGAATCTGATCAAAATACTTTGTAAATCAAAACAATAATGTTGAATCTGTACTTATCATAAATTTAAAACTATGAACAATTAGGGTGCGTTTGGAAATAGAAAAACTTGTAAACTATTTAAAACTTGAATTGCATTTGAAAACAAAAAAATGTTGCATCTAGCTATTGTGGTAGGGAAATGTATGTTGGTTGCTTGGGGTGCCACTCGCCATGTTCTCGTCCCCTCCTAGTCGATGAGGAGTGTCACTTACATGATTGAGACTTGGAGAGGAAAATTGGGTGCAAGTGACATGTGTTGGGTGCAGTGGTGAACACATTTGTACATGATGAGTGGCAGCTTAATATGGATATTGAGTTCCCCTAAAGTCAAATTGGGAGAGGCTTCAATAATTAATTGTTGTTGAGAACTGAGGGATATTGATGTTTAGAATATCATGGAAGAATCCATTACTTTAAGACAACGGATTAGAAGGGGTCCTTACCTACCTCTCTCTTTGTAAATCTCTTTGTGCCTCCTCAATCTCTCTTTCCTTTCGACAATGTTCCTTGTGAAGCCTCTCTTTCTCCTTTTTTACATCTCTATCATTTTTCTATTGTAATCTCTACTGCTCTTTTTCTTTTCACAGTATCTCCTCAATTTTGGCATTCTCCTTCAACTCCGCTGCCACAATTTCTTTTTCCTTTTCTCCTTGTTCTATTGTCTCTTTCTCACTTTTAGCTCCTTGACCTCTTTCTTCCTTTGCTATTTCTCCATTAACAGCCTCATGTAGTCATCTGTTGTCAACATTTGAGACTATCTACTGATCTTAATTGCACTAGATTTGGATTTCCTTTGACAGACAATGTACACAGGCAGCTTGAGGAACTTGCTAATGTGAGAACTATTTTTGTTTGTTTTGTCTCATCCAACTATGTGGTGACCTCCTCCACTACTTTTGAGCCCTCTGCTACATCTTCATTTCCTCATAAATCTGAATTGCAAGAAGGAGCATAGTAATGCACAACTTGAGAAGCGTCAATTGCAGGTGGTGGTGATGGGAAAGTAAAGGTATCATGTTGTTGTGGGACTTGTAAATAAATTCCCAAGTTTATTGCTCCCTCAACCAACCAAGATGGTTGGCTATGTTCTTATAGAAGACCTAAACTTTCACTGAATTGATCAATGGGGTTGTCCACCATGGGAGGGGTTTGTTCATCAATCACCACTTGTGCAACTGATTCAACAAGATGGCTATGAGGTGACTACTATGTTTCTATTACAATCTACAAATGTCTATCTAGAAGAGTGGACTGTAATAGTGCCACATCCTTTCTTGATAGACCAAGTCCTAAAAGGATGAGAATTTTTTCAATTGCATTATCATCCTCACTAACCACAAATGTCTTGTTGAGAGGCATGTTGTTCACAAGTGCATCAAGATTTAATGACCATATACTAGTTCTTTTAAATCTAGCTTTGATGTTCTCAACTATCAAAGCTCTTTTCATTGCTTTGCTACCTAACATTGCAAGTTCACTCGTCCTCACTTTAATGTTTGGAAACTTTGACAAAAAATTTGCACTTTTTGATTTGAAGTAAGCTTTAAAAGGTGAAAACACACTCACATCCAGTAGTTGTAGCTTATGTGAAGTGTGTGATGAAAATGTTAGTAAATCTACACCAATTTATTTTGCTTCCTAGATGTTTTTGAGTGCTACATAGCTTCCATGGCTATCAAAAATTAGTAAGAGCTTGTTGGTGGGTGAGACACTACTTGGAACTAATTTTTTGAAGTGGGTCAACCAATTTATGAACAAGTATTTGGTCATCCTTGCATGGGGTTGGGTTGCCATACAAGCACCTGGTTCACAATCTATGATGTAATTATCTATGTTCAAACTCCCCTTGAACAAGTAGAATCTTGGAATGCTCTTCCCAACAACACTGACACAACATAGAATGGTTATCCATTCATAGCTCTTTGGGATAATGTAAGAGACATTCTTGCTACCTTTTCTTGTGAGCACCTTCATGGACCCATTTTTTCCTGCTTGGATGCCAGTTTCATTAAAATTCCATATGCGATTAGGACCATATGGCAGTGCTTTGTATGCTATAGATAGTGTATTGTGGAATGTAGCTACAACATCAACTCTAAGATTGAATTACCTATCTTTTTCTAGGCCTTTAGCAATTTTCAATGCAAGTTCAGGATGTTTGTTCTTGAAGACTGTCCACCAGGACTTCCCTAGGAACCCATTGGTAAAAGGGTTTGGCCTATTCTGATAAATTTGGGCAACCTCAGACTTAAGATTGACTATCTCAAGACCATACCCAATATTAGCCATTTGCTTGCACCATTCAACAATAATACGTTCTTCCTCTTCACCGAAGGATTGTTGGCGAACCTTTATTGGAAGTTGTTGTTAGACCCCCTAGCCATTTGGACAATGTGGCTGTTGGGATTTACCACTTTTTGAAGCCCCCCTTATTGACATGTTGTTCTTTTCAATTTCATAGAGTTCCCTTTTCATGTCATCTGAATACCACAACTTTTGTATTTAGTTTACCTTCTATGGTATTTGAGATGTAGTAACCTCATTCTACGGTATTTGAGGAGTAGAAACCTCCTCTACTTATGCAACATGATCTAGTTCAAGGGGGGATCTAGCCCCTCATTTGTGGGAGGGAAACCTTTTCATGGCTCTTTTCTTTTTTGGTTCTTAGTATGGGTCACCACTACATTACTCTTAGCCATCTGCACAAAATAAGTACAATCAAAACAATGATGCTTAAACAGTTATCTTTATATGTATGAAGACAATGATGCTTGAACAGAAGAATAATTGGTTTGTAATGCAGAACATATGAGAATAAGATAACTAGAGTGAATGATAATGCAAAACCTATGAAATAGAAATGCTAAAATATGAAACACAAATGCTTGAACAATTATCTTTATATGTATGAAGAAATGATTCTTGAACATAATATTAATTAGTTTTTGTATGTGTTTTCTTTTTAGTTTTTTGTATTTAAATTTAGAAATACTATTAATAGTTTAGAGAGTTATATTTATTTTGGAGTGAGCAACATAAAGAAATAGAGGAGTGAGAAGCACAAAATTACATTGTTTGCAAGGGAGTTAGAGTTTAAGAACATCTCATATCTCTTAAGCATGTATAGAATAAACATTCTCATGCACAACAAAGTGAAACCACACTCACATTTTAACTATGACACAATAGAAACTTATGGATAAAAAATAGTAAGAGTTTAACAAACCTCACATATTTTGTGCATGACGAACTCATTGACAGGCATAAATCTTTATGTATTGATGAAGAAAAACCTATGAAAAGTATGAAAAAAAACCTAATAAAAAGAGAAACTTGAAAATTAATTACTGGCATCAAAGAAAACCTAAGTGAATGATAATGTAGAACCTATGAGAATAAAATAAGCAGAGTGTATGATAATACATAATATATGAAACAAAAATGTTAAACTATGTAATATGTACAATATAAATGATAATGCAGAACCTATGAGAATAAGATAACTTGAGTGAATGATAATGTACAACCTATGAAACAGAAATGCTAAACTATCACTATAATATTTGCAAAATAAAACTTTGGGAAACAAAAATGGTAAACTATGACTGTAATATTTGTAATATAAACCCCAGGGAAGACATATGCTAGCATATGACTAGAATATTTACAATATAAACCCTAGGGAAAGCTTTATATGGTAAACTATGACTATAATATTTACAATATAAACCCTATGGAACACATATGCTAACCTATGACTATAATATTTGCAATATAAACCCTAGGGAAACACAAATGCTAACCAATGATTGTAATATTTATAATATAAACCCCAAGTAAACATACATAAAAACCTTGGTTGTAATGGTTGTAGTGAAGATCAATATAAAGCTTACGAATGGAAAACAATAATGGATGTAATGAAGAACAATATAAAGCTTATGAATGGAAAACTCTCAAAGGAATACCTGGAACAATATGGATGTTGGCGCACTGGAATATGAGCTGCTACCTCCCCTTATTGTTAACTTGGTAAATTTTGTGCTTGTCACTCATTTTCTTATGTCGCTCACTACAAAATAAGTGAGTACTTGAAGGTTTTCATAGCTATTTGAATTGGGAATTATTTGAATCTGTTTGATGTTTGTTTGGTGCGGAGAAATAAATTGTTTTCCTCTTTTGAATTTGAATTTTGGGTGATATGAATTGGAGATTTGATTGATTTTGACCATTAATTCTTGAGTTGATTAGTTTGGTGGATTGTTTGTAATTATTTCCATAATTTTTTTTTAATAATGGCAGCCTTACAACTCTTAAAAATGGATGCAGGTGGGATATTTGAGTTCGGCTTGAGTATGTGCACACCCTACTTGGTGAGATGGGACAAACTCATGTTTATACATGTTGTAGGTCTCATGGTTGAAGAGATAAGCAAATGCATCTGCGTTTTGGTTTGGTTATGCTACGGTGGGAAACATGGTTGTAATGGGTTCACATTTTGGTCAAATATGGGTCAGATGGTTTGAATTGTGTTGACTTGGCACCTTTTTTATGTTGTGCAGTTGTGATTAATGTGAAGTGACACCTAGATTGGTGCAATAGCTGAGTTTCAAAGTTTATGGGGAAGGGTGCAAAAATTAATGTTTGGGTTTTTTAATTTCTATGCTAGATTGCTACTTGTCTTATGTCAGATACAAGTTGGATACACTTCATCATGTTTGGCTACCAACGTGTACTTGTTTTGTTTCCAAATATATATGATTATGTGTGCATTTAATATTTGATTTTTGTTTGATCTCATCATGCCTATTCATGCATTTCTTTTTTTAATTTGTGGAGGACCAACGTACACATGTGGCACCCAACAAGTGCATGTCCCATCACACGTTAGGGCCCCTACCTATGTATTAGCTCCTCTCCCCTAGCATGAGGGGGATTGATGCAAGAAAGTAGAGAATAGAGAGACATTAATTATGAATTATGGAAGACTTAGCACTACCTACAATGACGTGGACAAAGGTATGGAACTTTGAATTAATGTTTGCAGAATAGTAGTTGGCCAAGTAAGGCTTAGTCATGAATATCAATTTCCATTAAGTTGAGGAGGATTGGCTATCGTAGAGAATAGGAACATGCAATCTATTAAAAAAGGCTTCAAAAATTTTCAAATAAATACAAGTTTTGGTAGGTGAAAAAGCCAACAAAAATTTCCAAAACCATGCTTGTGTTCTCTTCACCTGCACTGAAAGGGGGAGATTAAAGGGATAAGAAATGTATAGGAGGTATGCATTATTTAGAAAAAAATGCAAAAAGAAAAGGGAGAAATGTAGAGTAAGAAGTGAAAGGGGAAAGGTCAGAAGTGTAGTGAGGGAGAAGATGGTCTGGAAAGGTCGTGACCATTTCAAGTGAATGCTGCGAGGAGGAGTTCCTGGGAGAAGGCGTCGCGATCAGTTTAGGTAAGTTCGGCGTCAGGACAAAGGTAGTAGAAGTTTTCGAAATCAAGAATGATGAAACAAAGCGGGGTTCGATAAATAAAGGTAAGAAGGTTCGGCGCAATCTTTCAAAATGCAAGAGTGAGTGGAGGAGAAAAAAAGCATGAAGAAGAGGAAGGGGTCGATGGTGATTGCTTGGGAAAACCCCAATAGAAAATGGGAGCAGAGAGGGAATTTTTCCTAGACTAGGTGTGTTGTGGTGCAACCTACAAGTGTATCATGTCTTCATTCATCTCCAGGGATTAGTTGGTACAAAGCTAAACTCCACAACCATTGGTAGCATTCTCCCTACTTCCACTGGAGTTCGAGTTTCAGAGAGTCATCAGATTTATTGATAATTTTCTAGAAAAGCTAAGTAGTTTAATTAATTTATATATTTCTACTTTATTCTCATTTCTATTCATTGCGTAAATTTTCCTACAAATAATATACTTTATTAAACACATTCACACTATCCTTTCATCAAGAATTTCATCATGGTAGTTGAAATAGATGCAATTATAACTTTAGTAATTAAGAGAAACTTGTAGTGAACTTTCAAATTGGAATACAATTAAGTAATTATGTATAGGAGTAAATTTTCACCCCTTACACAAATTCCCCTTATACACCTCACCTTAGAAAACCAAATTCGAAGGCAAAAATCCACATCAACCTATTGCCTTTGTTCCACTTGGTGTCTATTTTGTGCATCAATAGAAGAATAACTATAGAGGACACCCATGTGGTGTGAAAATGTTTGCATGGTGTGCTTATGTCCTTGATAGATTCCTATGTCTGAAGCTAGTATAGGCTAATATTACACTTCCCATTAGGGTTGATTTGTAATGCCCCTCTTCGACCAACCAACCCGAATATGGTCATTTTTCTCATTCTCCCTTCAAATTCACTCTTCATTCCTTCATTTGATCCCTCTAAGCATTCAATTCATCTCTCCAAGCAATCTTTTGAGCAATCTTCTACAAAATATTTATTGCATTTCTTAAACATCCATTACTCTCAAGCAACATTTTGGCAATCCATAGCACAAAAACAACACTCCATCAACTCCGTAGAGCAAGTGTGGAACAACACCATTGCAATAGGGGCTTGAGTCCTCTCATTTTCTCCTCCATTAGCTAGTGAGCTCTTGGTGGAGGTGGTAAGCTTTTCACTCCTCTCCTATACAATCTGGTTGAGTATCACATTACTATTTTGTAGTGTTATTTTGTTCTTTACTTTCATTCATCCTTTATCGTACTTTTCTCCATTGTTGCTATCTTGGTTTCCATGGAGGTGGAAACACCAAAACTGGGGTCGTACTGAGGCAGGTCCCTATACAACCCCCCAACAAATTTTCCTCTTTCTTTTTTGTAGGTGGATGTACTTTGTGGAGCTAGCTAGAGCGCAGGCTCTTTTGTGAGATCATTTTTGTCACCCTAGCTTTAATCTACTTGCTTTATCACATTCATTTATATATTTCTTACTTCATAGTTTTATTTTGTTCCCTTAAAAACCATTAGCTAGGCCTTCAGTCTATTTTCTAGTGCTTCACATTATCTTTTTGGTCCTCTGGTTGTACAAATACCATTGCACCTAAGAGATGCTAGTGTGTCACACTATTGTCCCAAAATTGTGCTTTCGTCCTTGGGTAGAGAGATACCCGAGGCAGAATATTGAACCCAAAAAATGGCTCACCTAGCCCCATTCTGAGTTTCGAGTTTGTAGAGTCATTTAAGGACATTAGTCTTCATCATTCTTGTCCCTCATTTCAAAACATCGCTTTAAGCCAAGGTAAGTTAGGGCAACCTTCCACTCTTGGCTCTATATGACCTAGGGCCTTGAACGTGGTTGGCCCCCCTCTCTTACATTTTTTGGTGAGCTCGACATGAACCATTTTGATTATTTTCTATGATACTGAAAGTTCCTTTCCTCATATTCTAGGAGTGTTGTAGGTGTGAGTGTTGTGATGCTTTTACCTTACAACCCAACTTACAACCCCTAGTAGTCGTAGTTGGAAGGTTCTGAAGGTGTTGTGTAATGAAACCTTAATTGGGTCACTGTCTTATCCTTGCAACCTTTGGAGGGTCCTAAGAGAGTATCATTCATTGCATGTGATGGCCTCTTTTTTGCATCAACCTATCCCCTTTGCACAACCTGTGAGAAGTGGTACTCATATAACCTTCACTTCACAGGACCTACAAATGGGATTTAAGAGGGAACCATCTCCTCTCTACATCCATGCACGAATCAACAAAAACATTGTAGTAGGTGTTCTCATTGATCCAATGTCTCAAGTAAACATCATAACTGAGGAGATCATACTAATCAAATTTTTTCATAAAGATGGGTATGTTGCACCTGTGAGCACCATCCACATGCATGATGGACTTTTCATGCCCCCTTTGGGTAGTATTGTCCTATGGGTTTTGGTTGGACCTAAATCCATGAAGCTTCTGTTCAACATTATCCTTTGGTCTATACTCTTTAGAGTGAAGCTAGGTATCCATTGGCTAGTAGCTATGAATGTAGTGCCTTTCGTCATGCAAAAATATTTAAAATCTATCCACGAGGGTTTTGTGCATGTGATTCATGACACCAGTTATAAACTATTAGTTTCTTGTGGTAGCTACTCCTTGGATTACTCTTGGTCTATGCCCATTGGTCCTCTCTTGTCTAGGATGAACCTCCTACACCAAACGTATCAAAATTATAAGAAAGGGTGCCTAAGGCAGAAAGTGAGATACCCTCTATTTCTTTTTGACTATTTCACATAGGGCTTTCTTAAAAGCTGACAGTGATGCCGCCAAGGCATGTAGAAGGGACGAAGTGAAGTGGTCTTGAGAGAATCCTATGGTGTCTGCCATGAAAAAAGCTAAGCTTCCCACATTTGAGCTTCCTATTTTTCCCATGAAGCCTAAGCCCATTTGGTATAACAGGAAGAAAAGCCTCCATCAGAAGTCCTCTATGTCTTGGCCTCTATGGCCTCTTACCGCTCCTGCTCCCAAAGCATTGAATGGGAAGAGGCCCACTATCAAGGCACTTGAGTCGACTCCCCTTGTTGCTTCTCAACCTACCCTTCCTACTCCCATTCAAGAATTTGTTCCTTTTCCAAAAATGATTGTAGTAGAGACTCCCATAGCAAAGGAGCCTTCTATTCCTTCGCAACCTCTGGCCTCTGGCTCAAAGAGTCACAAAAACTGCCTTGCATGTGAGCATAAGTGCCAGTGAAAGGCTCTCATGGCTGAGCAAGTCACCTTATAGAGGAAGGAAGAGGAGATGACCACCCTTGTATCAGGGACTTTTTTCGCGTCCTCCTCTCTCCTCCCCTCTGCTCCCGTTTAGTATAGCTTTGTATCACTTTTGGCTTCTGTTGTGAATACAAATGCACCTGAACCTAAAAAGGTGTAGGTGTTCATCACTCCTTCAGTGGATCTTCCTCTATTGATGTCCCTTCTAGATGTCCAGCCTTTCCTAAAACCCATAGATATGATGAATACTTTGGTCGTATCTATTGTGGTTCTCTCTTCTTCCTCTTCCTCTACACCTCTTCTCTCATCTGTGGGGTGTTCACATCCTCTGATGAAGTAGAAGGTAGAGAATGTTCCTTCTAGCAACATAGGACACAAGAGGATCCCACCTTATTCGAAAGGTGGTCCCTCAATGACTTTTTCTGTCCTAGTGACATAATAGGTCTCGACTTCCCTTGAGTTCATCACGGCTCCTAAATCACTCGGTGAGCCTAGCAGTGAATCTCAAGTGCAACCCCTTTTTTCTGTTGAGGTAAAACATGGCACTCCTATAAAGTGCATGTTTAACTCTCTGGACAAGGTTCCGGCCTTGTTGATGATCTTTATGAAATCGTTGACCTTAGCTCCACAAGAGCTTGGTGGAGAGGACCTTATAGGGCCCTCTTCCTTAGCCCTTGTTTTTGGAGGGTTGGACACTCCTCTTAACATTCCCCCTACAATGATCTAGACTAGGAAGCAGACGACCTCTTGTTCGATCAATGTTAAGGGGAGGACCCTTCTTTATCTTTAGATTAGATGTGTGTGAGTGTTGTGATGTGTTCTCCCATGATCATGCTATGTGTTCTTGGATGACCCTTTTCACCCTTATTGGTGCTTGGATATAGGCATGGTTTTTTTTGTCGTAAACCTTCTATTTATATCATCATTCTTCCATGTTTGTGACTTTATTTTCGATAAATTGGGGATGATGCAAAGTGTTGGGGGGATTTAGGCTTCCCTTCCATGTTGACCCAATTTTTTAATTTTACTTTTTCTTCTTGTGCATTCTTCACATTTTCGGATATAGTAGGGGGTTGATAAAAATTCATTTTATATACTATTACTATACATATATATTTATGAGTGGTTCTGACCCTAAAATATCAGGCTATCCCTGTGCCCTGTGTCTGTGTTCTTTTCTTTTTTTCTTGTCCTTTATCTTTTTCTCTTGTTTGCTTGAATTTTCCCTCTCATGTGTGACAATGCCACTTCTATAACATTTTTATTCTCAAAAAACACATTTGTTTCCAATGAATCTTTTCTCAAGAATCTTCACAAACTTCTTTTCAAGAATCACATTCTCAACTTGAAACTCTAATGGAATGTGTTTCCTTCATCATGGGTTTGTAAAGAAAGAACTTGATAACCTTCCTCCAAGGTGGGAGCAACTTTGACCTTCCCCTCATGTGGGGTAATCTTCTTCCTTTCAAATTCCTTGATGAAGTGAACATCTTTCAAAAGGATTCCTTAATGATGAATTGATTCGAGAAAGAAACATCTCTTCCGTAATTTTGAACAGTGTGTCCCTTGAGTGGATCCCTTCTTTACACCAGGTTCCTAAGGGACCCCTTTCAAAATTTTCCAACTTGTTGATGGTCTACAAGACTATTTGACTACTCACTTGTGTGGTCACTTTCTAACATATTCTATCTACAAGTAAACATGTCACTTTACGAGTGCACCTGTGAAGCTTCTTTCTAACTCTGTGGAGTCTCCTTTCCTTGGGTTTCCTCCATATGAGAGATCTTGGTGAATACCTTCCTACAAGTCTGTGAGCCTGTAGGTTGCTTCTTTTGAGCTTCCTCCATGTGAGAGATCTTGGGGGTGGCTCCCCTATAGGTTTGTGGATCTGTAAGGTGCTTTCTTAGCTTTCCTCCATGTGAGATATTTTGGGGGATACCTTCCTTGTAGGATTGTGGGTCTCTAGGGAACTTTCTTGGGTTTCCTCCATATGAGAGATCTTGGGGGATACCTTCCCTATAGGTCTACGGGTTTGTAGGCTTCTTTCTTAGGTTTCCTTCATGTGAGAAATATTGAAGGAAACCTTCCCCGTGGGTCTATGGGTTTGTAAGGCACTTTCCTGGCCTCCTCCATGTGAGAGATCTTGGAGGACACCTTCCTTTAGGTATGCGATCCTATGAGGCTCTTTATTCTTGGGGATTTCTTCATGTGAGAGATCTTGGGGGTTACCTCCTTGGAGATCCACGAACATGTAAGAGTCTTTCATTCTTTAGCTTCATTTTTCTACGGGGATATGAAGTCTTTACTTGTCATGTGCTCTCGAGTTCGCCAAATCGTGGTCTACTTCCTTGATGGTTTAGGTATACATTTCTAACTTTACTACATCTTTTATCTACTTTACCAAAGCACTCATCAATATTCGTGTTCACTAAAGTGGGGGAAAAATGTATAGGATAAAATTTGCACCCCTTAAACAAATTCCCCTTTTACACCTCCTCAATTAGTAAACCTAATTCGAATGCAAAATTTCACATCAGCCCACTTCCTTCATTCCACTTGGCATTTGTTTTGTGTGTCCGTAGAAGAATAACTATCGGGGATTCTCATGTGGCGTACTTATGTCCCTAATAGATTTCTACGTCTAAAGTTGGCAAAGGCATTACACTTCCCATTGGGGTTGATTTGTATTGCCCCTCTTCGACCAACTGATCCAAATATGGCCATTTTTCTTATTCTCCCTTCAATTCACTCTTCATTCTTTCATTTGATCCCTCTAAGAATTTAGTTCATCTCTCCAAGCAATCTTCTAATCAATCTTCTACACAATCTTTATTGCATTTCTTAAGCATCCATTAATCTTAAGCAACACTTTGGCACTCCATAGCAGCAACAACAACACTACATCAACTCTGTAGATCAAGTGTGGAACAACACCATTGCAGTAGGGGCTTGAGTCCTCTCATTTTCTCCTCCATTAGCTTGTGAGATCTTGGTGGAGGTGGTAATCTTTTCACTCCTCTCCTCTACAATTTGGTTGAGTAGCACATTACTTTTTTTTAGTGTTATTGTGTTCTTTACTTTCATTCTTCCTTTATCATACTTTTCTCCATTGTTGCTATCTTGGTTGTTTGTGGAGGTGGAAACACCAAAATGGGCATCTAACTGAGGTAGGCCCCTATAAAACCCCCCCAACATTGTTCCTCTTTCTTATGTGTAGGTGGACATGCTTTGTGGAGCTAGCTAGAAAATAGGCTCTTTTGTGAGATCATTTTTGTCACCCTAGCTTTAATCTACTTGCTTTATCAAATTCATTTATATATTTCTTACTTCATAGTTTTATTTTGTTCCGTTAAAAACCATTAGCTAGGGTGTTAGTGTATCTTCTAGTGGTTCACATTGTCTTTTTGGTCCTTTGGTTCTACAGACACCAGTGCATCGTGCTATCATCCCGGAACTATGCTTTTGTCCTCAGGTAGAGAGCTACCTGAGGCATAGTGTTGAACCCAAAAACTAGCTTGCCTAGCCCCATTCCAAGTTTCAGGTCTGTAGAGTGATTGAAGGACCTTATAGTCCTCATCATTCTCGTCCCTCATCTCAAAACATCACTCTAAGTTGAGGTAAGTTAGGGCAGCCTTCCGCTCTTGTCTCTCATTGACTTGGGGCCTTGAACATGGTTGGTCCCCCTCTCTTACAAATTATAATAGACCTTCATCCCATCCTAATAAAATACATCCTTAAATGGTCAAACAAGATCGAGAAATGACATGTAACACTTTTATGTGTCTAATACTTTAGTATTTATTTAGTATTCTAATACCATGATCATTGCATTAGTCATAGGAAAATGATATGTGATGTTTATTCTACTGGGTCATCCCCGAACATGAAATTCTTTGTAAAGGGTTTCTTATTAGTGTAATATAGTGGTTCAATATATACACTTGTGATATCCCAAGATTATCAAATCAAGGGTTGTTATTAAAAGGGAGTAAAAATATTAATGCTAAGGCTTGTTTTAAAAGTTGTATAAAGGTATGAATCCCTAATATTGGAAATAGGGGGATATGATTTGGTAGCATGAAAATTGATAAAACTTTAGAAGTTGGTACTCTATCAACTTAGTGAAGAGGGAAGTGTGGGCATGATAGTTATTAAATGAAGTTTATTACTAGACATAGGAATTTGAGTTTTCTATCTCTCTAAACCACACCAACCTTTTATGATTATATGATGATTTTACATATTAAATTATTTCATTTTCCAAGACTTGAACTTCAATCTATACAAAGGGGAGGGTGTCATATAATACTACCTTAATATTTTACATGGAATAAGGTATAACTGTGTAGTCCTAATAATATAGTATGGAATAGGAACACAATTACCGAACCTGAGTTTTTAGGTTATGGTGGAGTAATCATGTAAGTGATAATGATCTATTTTAGTGGGTGCTAGAACCCCAATGTATTAAACATATTTTTTTTATACTCTTGGAAACACACTTGGGGTTCAAGGGTAAAGGCTTACTATGATAGTATGATGTCTATCAATCTCTTGAGTATGAGAAACTTGCTATGGAAATTATCATGAGAATGAAGGAAGAATACTATAGCTCGAATGAACCTCAATATAATTGCATAGTAAATAGAAGTGCTTTCCTATGGGTTCGTGTGAGCCAAGGTAATTGCATGTTGCGTAATAAGCCTAGCACCTATGTTGATAAGATGAACCTAAGGATGTCCAAGATGGTTTATGAATAATAATGGGTCAAGTTTAATTCAAGACCTTGATATCAGTAGAGGGAAGTGTTATAGTATGGGTTATTAAATCATATGCTTAATTATATTTTCTTAACTACGGTTACGTGTTAATAATGAAAGATAAAAAATATCAAAACCTTGATTATGGGGAGCTTGTGTGTAGGTCCTTTGAGTGACCTTGTGAGGAGAACTACGTGTGAATTTGAATAGTTTGGAAGCCAGAACGTAAGTGGTCCTTGGGCGAAGGATTCCCCTGTGACTTCAAGTTTGTAGGAGGAGAGAATAGGGGGAAACTCCAAGGGTTAGGGCTATTCCTAATCAGTTTGACCTTTCCTCCTCTGTAAGCTTCAGTTTGAGGCTAAAATGGGTACAAAATAGGTAGGAAGAGAGTTGAGTAAATCTAATAACTTGTATTTAATGCATGATGTGTTCTGAATAGTAAATGAATAAAGGAAGCGGTTAACTACTTATAATTGGTAATTGAATATATGTATAAGTTAGGTAAATTTGATCTCATGTTGGTTCCATGTGGCTTTAGGTGTTGTGTAATCTGGGTCTCTATGTATAGGCCCGTATATATGTGTGTCGCCAAAAAATGTATACTTGGACAATTTTATGCTCACTTGAGTTTCTCTTGTGGATTTTGGCCTGATTTTGCCTAGATTTAATGTTGTAATGTGGTTAACACATTCACATTAGGTCTTGGACCCTTGTGAATTATTAAGAATTCTAGGATGTCTTGTAAAAGTGTTGTGAAGAGTTGTAACCAACTTTCACACTTTTTTAGGACCCTTCCATTATAATTCACCTAAATAACCTCTTTTTATCACTTACCAATTCTTATTTCAAAGTGTTGTAAAGATTTACAACAAACTCTCATGCTTTTCTAGGCTTTTCATCACTAATTTGACCCTTTCTCATGTTTAAATGACCCCTTAATACACTTTTCGACCATACTTAAGTGTATTTTTGAGAATAATTTCGTTAAACATAATTAAATATATAATTTCTAACACCCATTAAAATTTCCCTGGTGGGACTAAGTCATCACCTAGGGTAACTCAGTCCCACTAGGCACAAAAATCAAAATTATTTTAAATTTCTGGTAGGATTTTATTCTCTTAACCTTGAGGTCGGCCTATGATGTGTTATTTTTGGGAAATATTGTAAAATCAAGTATAAATGAAGGGTTTTCCTCTCATTTTCATCCCGATTAATCTAATAATTCATTCTCAAGTAATTCATTCATTCTCAAGCAATTTCAAGCATTCTAGACATTATCAAGCATCCATTTGCATATCTTCATATTTCTACATCAAGGGTTTGGTGAGTTGTGACATTGCATGTTGTTCATTCATCATTCTCTTTCTATTTCATTTCATTTTCTAGTGTTTGATTACCAAATGGGGGTTTGACCAAGGAAAACCCCTATTGTCTAACCCTTAACCCTTTTCCCCCTCTTTGCATGTGTGTTTTTGTAGGTCTTGTATGCAGATTTGTCAAAGAAGGTGTTAAAAGGTGTCGTCAACTCATCAGAGTCATTCAAGTCAACAAGGCCATAATTGAAGCTTGGAGACATCTTTCAACCCATTTTCTATAGTTTTAGAACCAGACACTTATCAAGAAGAGGAGTGCAGATTGAGAGCTATAGATTCCTACCCCAAATTTTTGTATACATATTTTTTTTACTTTCGGCTGTAATATGGACGACACATGTTGGTTATTCTTCATGTGTTGGTTGCACAAGAAGTTTTATTATATTTTGGCATGTAGATTTATATATTTGACATTTTTTAAATGGTTGTGGTATTGTTAATGGTATATTTATTTAACTTTATTTTATTTTTGGAACTATATAATTTAAATCTAGTTTGTACATTTATTTGTTGGGTTGTTAATGTATAAGCATTTTTTTGAGCTACACATAGTCGTCTTTGGGTTTTCATTTAGAACTGCAACATTGATTGATTTTGTATAAATTTATTTTACTCTTTCTTGCTTACAAATTATAGAGTAAACTATTCATCACCATCAATAACTTTTGAGTATTTAGAGTGAATATGTATGCACTTCCTATGTGTATAGAAGTGAATATTTGAAAGACTTATTTTCTAAGGATATAGATTTTTGAGTATTTCCAATAAATATCTATGCATTCCCACTATGTATGGAAGTGAATATCTGAAAGACTTATTTTCTAAGGACATATATATGGCATGAACAAATTCACCACAAGAAAATTCACCACCATGAAAAAATTCACCTCAAGGAAAATTCACCACTAGAAATTCATTGCCACTGAAAATTAATCTCAAATTCACCACCACGGAATCAAATTAACATTTTTTTATCATTTTTATTATCATAAATCAAATTATTATTTTTGCAAAAAAATAATGTTTTGGAAATATATATTAAAAAATGTTAATTTTTTGGGAAAGTGAATTGTTGGTGGTGAATTCTCCTTAAAGTGAATTTGTCATTGCAGTGAATTTTCTCATAGTGAATTGTTGGTGGTGAATTTTTCTCTGGTGAATTTTCCTAGAGCCATATATGGCATGAACAAATTCACCACCAACAATTCATCGCCATCGAAAATTAATCTCAAATTCACCCCCAATATAAATGTGTGTCAATGTTTTGTATGAACTAAATGATTTATATGTATATATTTAGGTCATTGTTTATATGTTTAAAAAATATTTTTTTTTTAATGGATTATTTACATTAATCAATAACTAATAATTAAATAAAATAATAAATTAATATCTAAATGAAGAACAAGAAGGCAAATTAATTCTACCCTTAGAAGAATCTTGATCCTTCTATTTTATTATATATGAAACAAGTTAACTTATTATCATAACTATCATCCTAATGAACTAACATTGATGACAATTTCTTCAACATCACAAATAATAATACTATTTTATACCTAGCTACAAATGTTATAAATCTTCCACTTCTCATCTTTTGATCCAATTCTATTTCAAAAAAATACACTCACAATTTTTATTTTCTTTATCTTCATCATGCTTTCTTCTATATATTTCTTTCCATTGTAGTTTCTCAAATTGACAAGTTGTCATTAAGTCCTATCGCTTTAGTTGAAAAATGCATCAAATGTATTGACCGGGTAGTGTTCGGAGGCTATATTCAATAGGAAACATCTTGACTAACTCTCTCATATTTTTTGAATGTTTGGAACAATTGTAAATAAAACTTAAACTAAAAAGCCATTAAATTAGAAAATGTAAAGTTTTCTATACTAGAAAGCATGAAGTGATTAACTAGATTTAGCATGAATTGATTAAACTACAAAGCATGAAAATTGCTTGAAAATAAATGCTTGTAATAAAATCGTAACTATCAACTAACATTTAACTGTTAACAGAAAAAAAAAAAACTTAACAACCTACAATTGATACCCAGAGTGGGTTCTCTACAATTTCAGATAAATGGAGATAAAAATTATAAACTCAAACTACAACTTGCAAGAATAACTTAATAGAGCTTGACACATACAAATCACATTCATTCACATTTATCATTCACAAATTAAAAATAACAAAATTGAAAATGAAAATACTTATCTATCTATTATATGATTCCCTCGAGTGGCCATCTCTCGGTACTACTACACTTAGCTTAGATCACATAAACTTCTATAACTTTGAAATTAATCCATCCAAGGTAATTCCATTGCACAGTACTAATAACTCATAATAGGACTAGTAAAGCTTGTTTTATTCATATTAGGAAAAGTATAACATAAAGACATAGTTCAAAAGCATATTATGATGGCATAACAATATCCAATATCGTTGTTTCTGACGGTTACACATTTATACAAAAACTGCTAACAAAATCCTAGAATTTAGATGGTGAAGATCACCACTAAAAAAGTCTTCAACATAATTCAAATAACTAACGGACTTAGGTCCATATCATAAAGCATTTAAAAGGCTCGGAGTGAGCCATAAATTCTTTAAACAAAAAAATAATAGAAAGTTTTAAAAGACTCGATCCACTATGCACTTCCTAAAATTTTGGTGCCTATACTTTCAATGCTTGTCTTCAATTGCCTTGAAGTCTGCTTTAAAATCCACTTGGCTGAGCATAATGACCAACTATGCATAATGACTTGTACAATACTAAAAATATAACATTATGTTAGTATTGGTCAGCTTATTTCAATCAATTTCAAGAAATAAAGATTATATATTTTTTCACAAAAGGTAAGCAGTTACTAATCCTAAAGATAAATAATTGGTAGGGTAAAAGTGATTGGGAAAAATAAGGAAGGGTATTTGGCTTATTATATTTATGAGGTTATTTTTACCTCATCACAAATACCAACTAATTTATTCTTCAAGTAAAAAATTCTTTAGAACGACAATGTGTCATGTGTTGTGATTTCCAAGATCATAGAGAAAAAACTGGAAACTTCTATAAAATACTTGATTTTATCAAGAGATTGATACAAGAGTTGAGTAAAATATACAATGTAACCTTGCTTGTATAAGCAAGGTGGTGAAGGTATTCACGTTGTACACAATGGCTGACTAACCCTTCAATGATGGAACACTTGTTAACTCATATGACAAGTGTTCTAGTGAGTGGCAAGTAGGGAAAACTTTAAGAAACCCCCCCCCCCCTCGGCAAAGGTGTAATATCCTGGCCAATCTTGTATACTTCCCGATAAAAATATTAATTTTGGTGGCAAATTTTTTTCGTTTTTCATGAAAAAAAGTCCATTGGTGAATCTTTTCTAATAAGCTAGAAGTCTATGGAAAATCCTAGTAATCACCAATTTTTTAAAACCACTAAAATTTTCCGGTAAATCTGCTTTTCAAACCAATAAAAATATTTCGATGTTGAATTAAACCCATTTTCAAACTAGAAAAAATAATTTTTTTGGTGATTAAAACTTTTTTCAAACTAAAAAATAAAATTCATTGGTGAATTAAACCCATTTTCAAATGATTAAGAAAAAACATTAGTGAATTAAACATTGTTTAGTAAGCGAAGGAGGCATGGAATTTTCCGTAAGAAGTGAAGCATTGATGAATATTTTTTGCCGACGCTAGACGTACGTTCAAGAATTGGTATTAATGGAGATGGCTGAAAAATTGAGATGTATTAAAGACATACATCTCATGTAGCCGGTCAACAGTGGGCGGTTGTCTAGAAGCTAGTGAACCGGAGAAACAATGGAGGCCAATTTCACCTTGACATCATGGAGGAAGCTGGACCCTTTCATTGGCAAAGCATCTATGAAGCAGTTGCGGGGTTTATTTCTCTTCAAGGATGTGCAAGTGGCACAAGTAGTTTCAAGTAGTTTATTTTGGGTAATAGCTTTGAAAAATTAAAGCATGGATACATTGGTCGTGGCTTGGGATCTGGACTTAGGAGAGCTGGTGGATGTAGTGAGGAAAGTCATGAAAACTCTGGTTCACAAAGATTTTTTAGAGGATATGGAAGGAATTTTGGAACAGGCGATACTAGGAGTAGGGCTTGTTAAGGTTGAAGGCATGGATGGTGGAGGCCCGAAGCTCATGGATTTAAATTATCGCTTTATCGAGTAGCCAAAAGGACACAACAAAGTGAGTTGTGGTGAGAAGGTGCAGAGCGCAGGTGGAAAGCACTCAAAATCTATGTCGAGCTAATGGAGGTCGAGGAGGTCATAGAGAATCTCAATGACATCACCAAAGTAGAGATGCATGAAAATAAGGGTCTGCGTCTAAGGAAGAAGATGAAGCCATTAATGGAGATAGAGTCGTTGGAGATGGGTAATTCATCGAAGGCATATGAGTAGTACAAGTTTAAAAAAAAAAATAGATTACTGTACTAAATCTTGTCTATGATTTTGTTTTTTGGGGGTTATGCCTAGATTTGCATTGTAATTGTAAAACACCTTGGGGCATGAACAATGGTTGGAAGGGTAGATTTCAGGGAGGTATGATTGGGGATAATTTGATATGTTGGAAATGGAAACTATGCTAGTTAATCAACTTTTTGGTAGTTCATGGATGAAGATAAATCTAAAGTACATGTAACTTTTGCTTTATATTTAATAAAATAAACTATTATCATTAATAAAAAAATGTGAAGTGGCGAAGTGTCAGTGCAAATCAATCTAACCACGACCGTTTGATGAATTGTCAATCTAACTTTGCTAATCGAGGGCCAAGAGGTAATAATTTTTCAAACTCCACATGTACCAATCTTAATTACCCATCGATCCTCTAGTCATGTCCACTTGCTAAAATTTTCCCATGATCTTCACTTCATAAATACACTATCCTTCCCACCTTTCCAATCTTAATTCACCAAAGTCAAGATTTTGGTGTTTTTCCTAACCTTAGTTGCAAGTCTTTCTTGGTCATCTAAGTAATCGGTGGGTTGGAAGTTTTGAAAACTTTGAAACTTTAGACTTTGGTTCTAAGGTTCCAAGTTTCAGCGACCATGCGACATTATAGACCACTACCATTCGATGAATTTTCGATGGACGACTATAGTTGCATTCTGGAAGTATATCTCTCAAGTAGTAGATTTGTGAATTAAAACCTCTGGAATTACACTAGAACTGTTAGATCTAGACACGTGGGGAGATCAAGGCTCATCATCATGGTAATGAACCGGATGGGTTGGATTTTGGTGATGAGCGATAGAAGAACTTAAGTAGTAGAAATATGCACATGAAGAAAGTTTATTTTAAAAGAGGGACCACCTAGGAAGAACATAGGACCAAGGCTTAAAAACTTAAGAACATTTTACACAAAGGATGTAAAGGAAAATCAATATAACCACAACCATTCGATGAATTTTTGATGTAACATTTTACTTGCATTCTAGAAGTAAATTTCTGAAGTAGTAGACTTGCAAATTGAAACCTTTAGAATAACACTAGAACCATTAGATACAGACACGTGGAAAATCAAGGCTTATTTCTCTCTTTTCAATGCCTTGACGTATTCATTTCATTTAATTGAAATTCTCAATCTTTTGAACATCTGAAGTGATTGATTGGACAACTCATAGCTTTAATGAAACAAGATTTGTAATGATTTCATATCATTTGAGTGGCATTGGTAGTGTTGACTAGAGTCTGGTGATTTTGATAGCTTGTCAGATTGAGGTACAATTTGCATGTAGCCGGACATTAATCCAATTAAACATTTTAATTTTTAATTGTACATGTAAGGCTTAAGATACATGAATTGACTAAGTTGGTTTTTTGGTTTGCACAAATCAAGCTGGTAGTGGCACTAGTGGCTAATAAATTATTAAATAGTGTTAGTAATAGTGATATTAATAAGGTGACATTGTAATTCAATTGTAATAAAATAAATGGTTATAAATTTACAGTAAAGAGTTATTTTTTGAGTTTAGTGTCTATGAATCTATTCAAATCAGTTTTTTTTTCCTTTAAGAAATTAAGTATTATCTATTTATGAAATAATTGCATGCAGATTTAAAAGCAAAACATAAAGCAATACAAATGAAAAAAGAAAGTTTCCATCAAGGAGTTATTTTCTGAGTTCAGTGTCTATGAATCTATTCAAATCATTTTTTTTTCCTTCGATAAATTAAGTATTATCTATTTATGAAATAATTGCATGCAGATTTAAAAGTAAAACATAAAGCAATACAAATGAAAAAAGAAAGTTGCCATCAAATTGACAAAAAAACATTACAAACACTAAAAGTTGTCACTCTTGTTAGGGTTTACCAAAAATTAAAATGTTATTGATTTCTAATTTTTCATTGACCTTCTCCCCCAGTTCCCAATATCATTATTCATTTTATTAAGTCCTTTGCAATGTTAAGTTACCCGCCCCTTGGCCTTGATGTCAATCCTAGCGCATTAAAGTTTAAAACAACTTTAAACACGTTTTTATTATTTATATCATAATTCATAAATTACTCAAACATTTGATGAACATTTGCTATATGGTTGTAGTTGCATTCTAGAATGAAATGCACAAAGTGCTAGTCCTATGAACTTAAACCTCCAGAATCACCCTTTAACTGTTAGATTTACAATGATCAACAGTTTAGAATTTGCTACCAATGCAGGACTAAATGGCTAGTGAAACAATATTTGTAATGATTTCATATCATTTGAACTTTGAGGGCACTGGCAATTTTGACAATTGTCAACTTGTCAGAGTCTAGACATCAATCAAATTAAACATTTAAATAAATTTAAGGATTAAGTTACATGAATCGATTAAAATTTAAGGTTTTTTTTTTTTTTGCGTAAATCATGATTATGATTCATGAATCATGATTATACCTAACCTCACACTTGACACGTGTGAGGTGTACACAGGGACCAAGATGGTAGTGGCACTATTGGTGACACTATTGCCCATAAATAAGGATAGTGAGCACAACTGAAAATTGAAATCATTCATTGAAGGCTAAAGGCTTTACTATTGAGAATTTGAGTGCAATGTTCAAATTGTCATAAAGGTTTTCATTTTGTAGGGTTAATAAGGAATATGATTCAGGAAGAAGATGATGTGGCATTATTGGGGATACTCTAAATTCTCCTACATGTAGTTATGTACTTTTTGAGTAAAAGAACAATTTCCTTCAAGTTCAAAATGGGTGGGATTGGAAAGAAGTTGATTTGGTTCACCTAACTTCTTAGATGGGTTTTGAGCCAGGATGAGGAGCTCTGATGGAGATAAATGCTCTCCCAGTGCATGGAAGTTGCAAGTAGAAGATGGGAGTAGTTTTACAACCCCTCATCTTCTGCATGACTTTGATTTTCAAAGGGGGGAAGTACATTGTGTATCTTCACAGCTCCCATTTCCCCGGTTTGATTAGCCCGCCTTTCCCCATGCATTTACTTTCAAAGCCCATGGTTGATCCCAAAAGTCCCAAGAATTTATTTCAAAGTGCATGGTTGACCTGACAAGTCCCATTTATTTTAAGACACACATGTATTACATTTACATTTTCACCAGCAATCCAACAGAAACTTGGCGCTTGTGCTAACATTTTTATTGCACTATGTAATAATGTGATATTTTAATTCAGTTGTAATAAAATAAATGGTTGTGCTATTAATTTGACATTGTAATTCCTTTTATTAAGTCCTTTGCAACATTAAGTGTTACTATGCTATTAATGGTTGTGCTATTAATATGACATTGTAATTCCTTTTATTAAGTCCTTTGCAATTTCAACATTAAGTGTTATTGTGCTTAGTGCTATTAATGGTTGTGATATTTGTATCACGTCTAAAAATGGTCATGATTAAACTTGTTCATTAATTAAATATGAATTATTTAATTAATTCCCCTAAAGTCATCTACATATAAATAAATTTAATTATTTATTTATATCGTTCATTTTCTAAATTCTTCTACCTTAATTAAATAAATAATTTTATTTAATTATTGGCATTTCCCACATTCCTCTTAATTAAATTAAATAAATACGATTATTTAGTTTAATTATCATCTTATTCTAAAGTTTGAATATTTTTGAATATTCAAATAATGGAATATTCTCCATCCCATATTCAATTAAATATTAAATATTTTATTTAATATTTTCCTCACCCTAATTTCATTTCTAAAACATATTAAATATAATTTATTTAATTATGTGAGTTTCCATTTTCCTTCATTTTAAATAAATTTCCAAATTTCTAACTCATGCTAAACCTTCCAAGTTGCATCTCATCCCCGAGTAGGTTTCCCTTGAACTCAATGACGAAAATTGAAAGAAAAAGGAAAACTTCTCTTCCACTCAAAATCTCTCGCCATGGTTCGAAAAGCTTAATCGGACCGTCGTCGAATCGACCAATCAAATCCTTTCGAAAACTCTATAAATCAAACCTTTCACAAGAACATTTGCGCCGAATCTTCTTGGACATCCGCATTACTGCCAAAATTATTCCTCAATCTTTCATTCATTCTTATCATTCTCCATTTGTCATCATATCAAGTTGTTATGCTTGCAGAATTGAGCAACCAACATTCCTCCATTATCAACCTTCAAAATCTTGCATTCTTAGTGTATTATGCATTTACTTTTAAATCTGTTCTTTATGTCATTTTATTTGAGCGATTTGTTGATAGAAGAGCTACTAGAAAATAACAAAACGCTGAAGTTAGAGGAGGATAAGACGGTTTCGAGAAGCTGCGATTACGGTTTGCATTATTCTGTTTCTTTTCAGCTTTTCGATTTAATGTCTTATTAACATGTGTTTGATTTCTATTTAATTGATCCAATATTTTCAATCACACAATATTAATGTGACATTGTAATTCATTTTATAAAGGCCTTGATGTCAATATGAGCACATCAATGGTTAAAATTTTATAAAAATTAAAACACATGTTTATTATTTATATCATAAATTACTCAACCATTTGATGAATATTTGATGTATGGTTGTAGACTCAAAATAAGGGAGCAAAGTAAGCTTAGTCACTAGGCCTCCAAGTTTTATAACCATGTGGCATGTCACATTGTCGTGGAGTTCTAAATTTTCATAACTACCTGATTCGTCGACTTGGTTCACTTTGTTGAGTAACTTAAGTTCATGCATATGTAGCCTTTGAAACTTTGAAAACTTTAGACTTTGTTGTCGGTGGGTTGGAGGTTTCAAAAACTTTGAAACTTTAGACTTTGGTTTTGAGGTTCCAAGTTTCAGCAACCGTGTGACATGATGGACTTATCTTGCCTTTCAAAGGCATCATCATCTGACATCTCATTGAATGCTATGTACGGAATAAACTTGAGTTGTCTTTTTAGGAATTTCCAATAGCATGCAGGTTTAAAGGCTATCTTTTCAAGCAATGAAATTGAATGTTGCATTTAAAGCACGTCCTATCAAAAAAACAACATAAGTGGGTGGCAAACTTTTACTCAAACATTTAGCCTGCATTCTCATTCTTTTCCAAGGCTAGTACTTCTCAAGTGCAAACAGTCTTTTTACTCATACTTTTAGGTTGCATTCTCATTCTTTGCCAAGGCCAGTACTTCTTAGAAACTCATGTGCAAACATTCATTCTCTATGAATTTTTGCTCATGTAGAGTGAATGTTGGGTCATCGTAAGGGATATGACGCTCAGACCTTTTAAGTTAGACAAATTTTGGGCACACCTGGAGAGGGATGAAAAGTATGAGCTAGATATAAAACTCTTAGAAAGCAGGCTAGCTTAGCTGGAGGGTTTCCAAAAGTTGTGTTGAGTGTGGACCTGATAAGTGCATGTGCAAGAAGGTACATCCCGCAGACAAGGGAAATTAAAGTTGTGGATGGAACTATAATTGCAGAAATTTCTACTAAAGTTGTTTCCCATGCATTGGGGATTCTAGAAAGGGAACCTATAGAAGACATATATGTCGCAGTGGTAGGTGAATTTTTCAAAGTGAATAAGGACTAGTGTAAGAACTCCATGGCCAAAACCTGGTTGAAGTCTGAAAAGAAAGGTAAGTCACAATTGTCGAGTAAACTCAAAAGATTTCATTTTAAGGGAGAAATTGCAGATGCTATTGCTTTATTGCACCGCATTCTTGGGAATGAACAATGTGGAGTTATTTGAGGATTGGGTGTGTTAGTTTATCTTGATATTCCCTGATGAGACCATTTTCATTGACTAGGCTAAAGTTATTTGCTTCCATTTGAATGAGTAATTAATTAATTTCCATAAGACTACTACTTTTTGTATGTGTTCTTTCCCGGCATACATTGTAGGTAGTCATAGGTCCTTTTGGCTTGGGTTGGAGCCACAAGGAACCCCAACTTCTAATATTCCTATGTATAAACTCTTTCCTCAGTTCACTAAACAATTTGGAATGGGTGATTTTTGTCATGTTAATGATGCATTTTTAATGGAGGTCGAGAGGAAGCTAGATGGAAATCTAGAAATGTGCCTTTCCCCTGAATTGATTTCTCTTGTATCAAAATTTGGGAGGATTTATATCCAATTTGATAAGATTTCCTATCTGAGAATAGGGAATTTTGAGAAATCCCCATTAAAATTACCTTAGTATCTTGAAGATTTATTGATATTTCTGGAAGTTTGTCGACAAATGGCCATGGTTAATATTAAGTATACAAACATGGGGAAACGAGGGTATGTCTTCCCATTAGAGACCCCTTCTTTTATGTGCAAAGAAAACTAGATGGCTAGGGGAGATGAAGGAATTCTCAAGGAATATAACCTCCAGAATCTTTCTATGAGAGCTAATTTTGATAGTAAGGGTTTTGTGAAGCATAATCTCTATGGAGGGAGCTTATATCAGCATCACCTATCTATCAAATATTTCTAGGAAGATTTTGTCAATGAGAAGGAAGTTTTGAGAAGAGATTATTTGAGGCTAACCCTGAAACAAATACAGGCTTTCATTCTATCATTTCACATTCCTGAAAATGTAGCCAAGGATTCAACAATCATAGATCCTACAAATGAAAGATTTCCTAATAAATCCCACCCTAGGGTTGATTGGAGCCAAAGTGAAATTTTAGATATGAGGGTGTGTGTTGCCCCAATGCTTAAAAGAACCCAGGACTAGTTGGATGGGAAATGGCAACAAGTTGTTGGTCCTATTCAAGAGCCTAAGTCATCACAAAAGAATGAATAGGGGTCTACGCAAGCATTTGGTGCAAGTGTATCATCAAGGAAACCCTCTGTGAGGTCCTCTAGTAAAAATTCTCAGTTAGGAGGTGATGGTGATAGTCTAGAAGAAACAAACAAGTTGAGCATTTTTGAACAAGACAATGTGCTTTCTCCTACCCCTACAAAGAAGACCAATCAAGGAAAACTTGTGGTTGTAGATTTTGAAGCTATTTTTAAGTAGATTTTTGAAGATAATATCTTTCCTCCTTTATCTGACTTTGAATTTCCATCTTCTCCACCTCCAATTGATAATCCAACTATCACTCATAACTCTCCTAAAGAAACTATTAGTGGAAACAAAGATTCTAGTCTGGTAGTACCTCCCCAGGATGGCTAAAAAAAGCAATGGAGAAGAAGAGAAATCATATTCCTACAATGATAGTTGGAGTGGATATAGTTTCAAAGTTACTTCAAATCTCTTCAAAACCTAAGAAAGCTGGAAGGATTTCAAGTATGGTGACTGATGCTACTTCTGGAAATCAAATGTTATAAATTGTTGAGCCTCTGAAGGATTTAAATGAAGATGAAATAACAGAGGTCGACTACAAATTCACACATGTTGATATGGGGCCTCCAACACTAGAAGGTGATGTGTACCATGCCAATTATTTAGTCAATACCTTGATTACAAGAGTGAAAGAACATAGGAAAGAAAATATAAAACTGGAATCTCAAGTCCTCGCATTGGGTAACTTTATTTCTTCCATGGCCACTCCTCTGACATCTGATGAAGCCTCAAGTTCTTAGGTAGAGGGCATTGATGTGCTCACCATAGAGAAAATTAAAAATATTTGAGCTATTCCAGAGCTTTTTGTGAGGGGATCGATAAAATATCTCAAGAGGCTATCTTCTTTTTGAATAAATTTGTGCTCTTTTACACTTGAGTTGTTAACAAGAGGGAGGAGTTAGTAATAGAACTTCAACAGCTCAGAAAAGATCAAACTAGTCTCTATGTGCTCTCTCAGGAAATGAAAGAATTCAACTCTATGGATTTGAAGATATTAATTGGTGAGCAAACTGCAAATAATTCTAAGGATCTAGACCCTTCCTGGTCCATTTCATTAGAATGGAAATTGAATATATATGATAATTTGGTGAAGGAAATTAATAATACACTTGATCAATATTATGAAATGTTGGTGGAAGTTAAAGAAGATTGTTGCATTTTAGGAGTGGAAATTACTGATGAGTTTGATAAAAACATTCTAGATATAAAAGAGATCTCTCTAAAGTTTAGAGAGATATTCAAGAAATAAATAGTTGATTGTGCTATAGTGACATGAGAGTCCTCAAAACTTAGTGGAATGGACATCCACTTGAGGACTTATAAGTGTGGAGAAGAGAAAAGATCTTAGATGTTGGTTGAGTGTGAAAAGGCTTTGGTCACATGGAGAACCAGGTTACAAATTACTACAACTCCAGGAAGCAAAAACATCACTGCAATTGTCACCAAGTACCAGGAATATAGGAAAAGAGTAAAGGCACAGGAGGCATTATTGAAGGAGGAGGCGGAAATAATTGAAAGCGAAGGAGTCAGTGCTAGGAGTGGGACCGTTGTTTAGTTTTTAGTTTTTATGTTATTTTCTTTAATTTGGCTCTCTTGATACTTCAAAGAATTTTTATTTTAATTTCTAAAATGGTTGTCTTCAAGAAACCATTATCAAAACATAAAATTTAAAACTCTATAATTTCCTGTGGAATTTCTATTATTGGAATGATAGATTTTTGGTTAGTTTCATTGTTGTGAAATGTTTATCTATGAATAAAGATTTTATGGTGATGGATGCTTAAGGATTTCTCAGTATAATTTAGGTGATTTTGTAGTTTAAGCTTCTTTTTTTAAGTTGGGTGGATGCCTTTAAAATTTATTTATGTTGAATTGTTAGATTATGTTAGCTTATAACTTATAAGTTATGGATGTTGAACTGTTAGCTTCTATTCAAGGAATGGATTAATAATATTCCTTTCAGTTATTTATCAAAGATTGTGTGAATGGAAATCCAATAGGAATTTATAAGTAGTGTGATAAGTGTTCTTTAAAAATGATGCAAAATCACATATCAAATTCAATACCATGGAATACAATATAAATTTTTTGGCTTTCCCTAACCTTAGTCACTAGTTGTCAAAGTTTTATAACCTTGTCACAGAGTTCTAAATTTTCATAACTTCCTGATTCCCTGACTTGGTTGATGGTTCACTTTGTTGAGTTGCAAGTCTTTCCTGGTCAACTTTCTACTCGGTGGGTCAGAGGTTTCGAAAACTTTGAAACTTTAGAGTTTGGTTCTAAGGTTCACTTTGTTGAAGCAAGAATGGAAAAGAGATAAAGAAAACTTATTAGTATAACTAATAACACTATGAAGAAATGATTACTCACCTTTTAAGTCTACGTTTTCGGCTTTTGTTGACTTCTGAATCGAGAAGTAGAACCTTAGAACCGAACAAAATGTGTAAGAATAAATGACACTTTTGATTATATTTATATCAATCCATGATTCCATATTTGGTGAATTATGTGAGTTTTTAAATGGTATATTAAAAATTTTGTGAAGCCTGCATGCTTATACAATGATTTGTTTTAATTTTCAAGGTGAAATGTGTCCTTAAATGTAATTATTTTTTAATGTTATTGGAAAAATAGTTCTTCATGAGCAACTATTTATAAATTTTAATTGGCAAAATAGGTCTTCACAAGAAACTATTCATAAATTTTAATTGGTGAAATGGGTCCTGATACAATGTTGTTTTAATTGTATTGGTGAATATGTAGGTGTTTTATTAAATGCTTTTGGGATTCTAGGCAAGAATATTAGTCAGTCCAATTGAAATGCCTAGTTTGGAAATGGTGAATTTGTTTCTTAAATATGCCTAATAAAAAAATCATTGGTGAATGGACATGCATTGGACCTATAGTTCATAAAATCTAAGCGATTTGGACACCCAATTGGGTGCGAGAAATTTGCCAATTTCGACTCGGCCAATTCCTAGAATTCACCAATTGGTGAATATTTGCCCCTAAAGTTTTCCCTAGTGGTAAGTGACCATGCAAGAGGTGTTTCACAAAGTGAGCAAACTTGTCTTAACCACATGAGGTAAGAAAAAACTCTAGATTAGTCCAAGTAAACTTAAGCAAATATGAATAGGTCAAACTAGAAAGTGATGACAACTTAACTAGTTATCTTTAGAATGACACTATTTACGCCATCACCCTCCCTTAAGTGCAATGTAGAGAGTATGTATGTATGTATGATGAGTCTCGACTACTAGGCCATGTTAGTTACACATTTATAAGTTTCTCATAAGGTGGAGAAAAGGAGAAAAACCCTATGGGAAATTAAAACCCCTCTCCAAAAGAAAAATGATATAATGAAGAGAGACTATGTAGCCCCCCCATAAGATGATGATGACTTCTTTGCATGTTGCTCAAATGATCCATGTGAATACTAATGTATAACAATTACCAAAGAAGTGATTCAAATAATTTATGGATGCTCTCGACGAAGTGCCTCTAAATTCTAATGCAAGAAATGATGTTCTACTAGAATCTTCTTTTGACTTCACTTAGGCTTTATCTCAGGTAAAGATGTTTGTTCCACTACTTGAGATGATGAAAATTAAGGAATACAGAGATAGTACTATCTAATTAATAACAAATGAGAATGAAAGACATGTGAATTCTGAAAGTAAGATGGCCATTAAAACTATTAATAAGCAAGAGAAAGTGAATATCCCAGAAGTATGCCTTAGTAATGCATTATTGAGTCCCCCACAGGTTGATCCTTTTTTCAATACCTTACTCATAAATAAAAAACTACTGAGGAATTGTATGATAGACTCTGGTGCTGCTATAAATATCATGCCAGTAGGAGTTATGAAACAACTTGGCATGTGGGTGGATACCAATGGAGGTAAGTGTTATGCAATGGATAACCGACTTGTTCCTGTGGTGGGTATAATGAAAGATGTTGAAGTCAACCTAGTTGCTTATCCTCAGGTGGCCTATAACATTAATATAATAGTAATTGACACCCCTGCTCTATTTGGGATGCTTCTATCAAGACAGTGGATAGCCACAGTTGGTGGAAATGTCTAGTTTGATCTCTCTTATTCAACAATTCTGGTAAATGGTCAAGAAGTGAAGTTATATAGGGAGCCAAGGATGAACCAGATTGCTGACTGTGTACCACAAGATCAAATCAATTGTTTTTGTGATGTCAATCTTGGGAGTTTTATGATAGAACCAGCCCAGCCAGAATTAGTGAATGCTGACCCAATTGAAAAGCATGTGGCACAAAATTGCAATGGTGTGTGGAAACTGTATTTTGATGGAGCATGCAACCAAGAGGGTAATGGAGCAGGGATAGTTTTTGTTTCACCTGAAGGTATTACATTTAAGTATTCATTCTTGTTAACATTTGAATGTACAAATAATGTGGTGGAATATGAAGCTTTATTGATAGGTTTGAACATAGTTGTGAAACATAAAATCAAATTGTTGGCTGTTCTAGGGGATTCTGAGTTGGTTGTTTCAAAAGTTAAGCCCAAGTATGCAGCAAAACATAAAAGACTGAAACAATACCAAAATGTTGTATGGGACACAATTGAGCTGTTTGATGCCTTCTCAATTGAGTGGATTGATAGGTCAAAGAACATAATGGAAAACTTTCTAACAAATGTGGCGTTGAAAAGAGATGACATTACACTGGCTGGAGTATCACAAATTGAGTTCAAGACAAGACCTGCTATGCCTGGTAACATATATAGTTGGCAGGTCTTTAATGATGATACTAGCCTTTTGAAATTCCTCCATTGTATAGATCAATATGAAGCCCAAGAGATTGACTTCAACGCCTTTGTTGAAGAAGTGGTTGGGAAGCAAACAATATTTGGGAAGGAGATCTTATACCTCAAAACAAATAAGCTTCCTAAAGGCTTAGTGGAATTGGAGAGGGTGTATGATGGAAATGATCATTCCCTCATAAAGCAAACACCAGTCAAAAGGGAAGATATTGAAGAGATTAACTTGGGGACTGAGATGGCACCAAGAAAGGTGTACATAGGGAAGAAGATAAGCCCTAAAATTAGAAAAATGTTGATAGAGTTGTTGAGAAAATATAAACATGTGTTTGCTTGGTCTTATGAAGATCTAAAAGCGTACAGGGAAGATTTGTTTCAGCATGAAATACCATTGAAGCCAGATGCTAAGCCATTCAGACAAAAGCAAAGACCCATAAATCCAACATTGGAGCCTAAAATGCAAGAAGAATTGGCAAAGCTCAGAGATGGGGAATCATTAAACCAATCGGGCATTCAACGTGGGTCTCAAACTTGGTCCCTGTGAGAAAGAAGAATGGAGATATCAGGCTATGTGTAGATTTCAGAAATCTAAACATGGCATCCCTCAAAGATAATTATCCTCTACCCAATATGGAGGCTATATTGCATAAGGTAACAAGGTGCGAACTGTTGTCTATGATGGATGGGTTTTCAGGGTATAACCAGGTCAAGGTCAAAGAATCTGAGCAATATAAGATGGCATTTACAACTCCTTGGGGGACATATGTATACATAAGAATGCCATTTGGTCTCACTAATGTAGGAGCAACTTCCAAAGAGCTATGGATGTGGCATTTGCAGATTTGATCAATGCTATCATGGTGGTGTATTAGGATGACCTCACTGCTTACTCAAAGAAGGCTGAAGATCATGTACAACATCTGGAGAAGGTATTTATTAAAGCCTTAGAATATGGTATCAGCTTGAACCCTAAGAAGTGTCATTTTGCAGTCATAGAAGGTAAGCTCTTGGGACACATTGTTTCAAAAGAAGGGATTAAGATAGATCCTGAGAGGGTTGAGGCCATTGATAAAATTCTTGTCCCTAAAACTATTAAGGCTATACAGTCATTCTTTGGACAGATCAATTTTTTAGGAGATTTGTTTCTAACTTTGCTGAGATCATTAAACCCATATCAAAAATGTTGAGGAAAGGAAAAAAATAGAATGGACTGCAGAGGCTTTGGAAGCTTTTATATCGATCAAAAGGGCCATCAAGGAAGCTCCTATCCTTAAGTCTCTATATTTTGCAAAGCCTTTTCGGATATTTTCATTAGCCTCAATGCACACTATTGTTGTTGTTATATTCTGAGAAAGAGTGAGGGATGGTCATGAAGCGACTGTGTCTTTCTTGTAAGTCATTACAGTGTTTGAATTAAGTATGATATAATGGAAAAATAGGCATTTGCATTAGTGAAAGCGATAAAATATTTCAAACCATATCTTGTTGGAGCAAAGGTGATTGCTTATGTCCCTCATGCTTCTGTCAAAGATATTCTGACATAGTCTGAAGTAACAAGAAAAAGATGCAGATGGATCAACAAAATCCAAGAGTTTGACATGGAGATACAAATTACTAAGCTAGTAAGAGGTCAAGGCTTGGCTAAGTTGATGGCTAAGTTAATGGAAGAAGTGAACATTGAAGCAAATAAATTTGCAATGTAGAAGAAGAAACTGCAATTGCGAGCATTGAGCATACTCTATGGTATGAAGATATCATGCATTACCTTAAATACATGAAGTGTCCAGAGGGATTGAGTGTGACGGAAAAAAGAACTTTGAAGTTGCAGGCATCTAAGTATGTCTTCATGGATGGAGATCTATTTTGGAAGAATAGGGATGGTATACTATTGTTATGTCTAGATGAATCACAAGCCAGACATGTCTTAAGTGAAATGCATGAAGGGGTTTGTGGAGGACATTACTTAGCAAAGACAACTGTGCATAAAATTCTCAAGGCAGGTTATTATTGGCCAAAGGTTTTTAATGACTCTTTTACATATGTAAGAAAATGTGAAGCATGCCAAAAATTCTCTGGAAAATTAAACAATTCATACCCTCTTATGGTGGTCCATACGTCTCATATGAATTTGCATTTATCATCAAGTTTATCAACTTCTTCCCTACTTGTGCAGACCTTCTGGCTTTAGGCCCTGAGCCAGGCAACTGGTCAATGAGATCCTGATTTAGTCTTCATTTTGTGTCTTCATGTTTTGTCTCAGTTTTCTATTTTTTCCTTTTGGCTGACTACTTTCACCCTATTTCCTACCCTTCAACTTCCCTGAGCTAGGCAATTCCATTTCCTCAAAATGACAATAATTAAAACCAGAGGAATTAAGAGGTGAAAACTTACTGTATTTGTTTGAAGTTTTTAGAATGAAAGAATGTCCTAGCTCCTCTGCTATTGATTCAACAATAATGCTTTTGATTAAATTTTCCCTGTTATATCCATCGTGCCATTAATGTGTCAGTTGAAGCATGAATGAAGAGTTATTTGAAACTTGCACTATCACATCAAATGTCTTGTTAGTGAGAAAATTTCAAATTTGGGGCGATATCCTCTTGCAACGTTCATTAGATCTTTCACCGAAACATCCTGTAGTTTCCCTGAAACCTTCAAGTCTCGCCGATAGGTATCGCTTTAGTTTTATATGTCGTTGTGACAATTCCGAGTAGGGGAGATGTTTCATAAACTTCATTGTGTCTTACTGAGATGCACCCTTTGGTAATTTTCTGGTCGCTAAGACATAACCACCCTTTTGTTGATGAAACCACATTTCATCGTGACCTTCAAGTTTCTCACTGATGAAGTTAATCTTACCAATGAAATCAATTCAATCAGCAAGACTTTGAATCTCAAAAAGACTCATACCGATGCCAAATGTCTCACCGAACCTATTTTTCCAATATACTTTATTTGGTGAGATTCTCCCCTAAGTATTTCATCGTGTGTGACTTTCATATTTCAGTGAAACTCATGCCGATGACCATTTCTCTTGCCAATGCATATCTTTATTGGTGTCATATTTGAGTCGGCAAGACTATGTGATTTCCTCCCGATAGCCTTCTAATGGAATCCCATTGCACTTTATTGGCAAGACCCGATGCTTTCGCTAAGACATTTCTCCGATAATATTTTGTTTGGTCGATACATCACTCAATGTGCTAGTCAGTGAGACATATGTGAGTTTGCTATGACTCGTTCCGATAACAACTCTCTTGCCGATATGACTTTTTTGTCGCTGAGACAATAGATGTGTTATGCCGATAAGTGCTTGAGTATAAATTTTGATCGGTGTGATCTTTCTAAAGTCTTGCCTATAGTCTGCAATAAGTATTCATTAGTGGAAAAACATTATAAATTGGGGAGACCCTTTCCTTCTCTCGCCGATATGGATTATGTAGTGAAATATGCATGACCCAATGGAAACAATGGAACCACATGGAAAAATATGGGGAAAATATTATGAAAATAGGAAATTGTGTTTATGGTGAGGACTATTTTGTAGACTCATTAACTATAAAATTTTCAAAATTTTACAGTTCTAACAAACCGTTGATGCCAAATCAATAAGCATATGTCACAACAGTCAAAATCAAACAAAGTCATAATCCCTTGCACTACCAGGTCAAAGGAAACCAATATCACATGTTCCTTGACAATACTGCCTAATACAATGATCATTAAGCTCGAATAATATTCGCTTGTAAACTTTATTGCCAAAACAATCTAATGTTTATGATGTTGATACGTCATGTATTCTCCAGCGTGATTAATGTTCCTTTGATAATTCCTGAAACCTTATTCATATGAGCCTAAATAAAACCAAATCACCTTGTCCAAAATGAATTTAAATATGTTCAAAAATACTTTTAATAATAAAACCTTTCTTGAATAACTTTCTCAAATGACTTGTGTAATGTCAATTTGTTTGAAAATATAGATTGCAATAAGATCTGATAGAACCACCTTTATTCCACATGCTAATAAGAAATTAAATGCCTTATAAGAAAATGGAAATCACCTTAGCAAAGAAATAAAAATGTGAATTTCTCAAGCCACACAAGGACCTGTTTCAAATGCAAAGATCATAAAATTGCCCTTACAAAATGATAAAATGTCAACATCAACATGTTTTTGAACCAATCAAAGACTAAATCAAAAACCTGTAACTAGATATGAAACATGTGTCATGTGAAAATACCATGTAAATCAACTATAATCATCATGTGCCACCAAGATCATGTAAATGTGTCACCAAAACCATCATGTATTACCAAAGCCAGTTTTATCATCAAGGACAAACTAACACATAAACAACTGAAATCCAACATAAGCTTAGAAGTATGAGCATGTTGAAAGAGGTAACCAAGGGAATCAACAACTAAAATAAATAGGAATGGTGGTAGAGGAAAGCTTTGGAATATAGATTTTTGTAAGGGGAATTTGGGGTAAAGAGATCCATTAATAGCAACTCTCGTACTAGCATCAATGAACAACATTATAAAATGAGCTATCAAATTATGGTTCCAAAACCTAGACATTTTAACATATTAAGAATGAAAGGATAGAAAATGTTATCATAAGCTTTATCAAAATTGAGTTTGATAAAAAGAGCATCTTGAGTAGATTTTCAAGAGCCCATTCAGTAGCCGCCCAAGCTAGCACCAAATTGTCAAGAATAAATTTTCCACCCAAAAAGCTAGTTTGTTCTGGCCTAACAAAATTTTGGGTTATAAATTTTATTTGTGAGCCAAGGCCTTGGAAATAATTTTATATGAGAAGTTAAGAAGGGTAATATGCCACCATCCATTCACCATGTCTGCATTTTTTTCCTTTGGAGAGGAGTTTTATCAAACCTTTGTTTATGATTGTCCCCAAGGAGCTTGTCTCAATGCCCTCAAGATAAACATAATAAAATTATTCGCATATGTGAGGCTAAAGAGATCTATAAAATTCAATTGGGATCCCACAATTCCTTTTATCCAAAGCCATGCTATAGGGAGCCTCATCTATTTCTTCAATGGAAAGGAGATGGTCAAGGTAGTTGCATAATAAGGGTCTATTTTATAAGGGATATGACTTGCAACACTTTCTTCAATAATAGGAAGGGGAGGATCACCAACAAAATCATTAATAAATAGGCTTTTAAAGTACTCACAAAATATTTTTAAAATAGTAGATTGGTTGGTTTGTATGGATCCATCTGCAACTCTAATACTAGAGATATGCTCTTTTTTATGTTTTTGTTGTAAGAACTAGAAGAAAAAAAATTTAACCTCTATCCCCATCCTTGATCCATTAGAGATGAGCATGAATTTGGACTCCTTTTCATTTGTAAAAACTAAATTTTTAAGTAAATTTTAGTTTTATTCTCATTAAGAGGATTGGAAATCAAAAGAGAATGATTATGTTCTAGTTGATATTAAGGATTTTTCTAATATACAATGTTTGGTAGCAACTCTTTGCCCATAGTCACGAAGGAATAAAGTGAAATGGTGATGGTTATTTTCCACTAGTTGATCCACCTATCATGTTGAGGATTTGGTTTAGCTTTCCATTAGCTAAAATTTCATCAATGCAATCTTGTTACTTTAAATGGGAAACATTTAACTAGTATGGAAGATCATTAGGAAGGGTAGGGGAATCAATAAGTGCAAGGGCGGTAAAGATGGGGATATGATCAAAAAGAGTGGTTGGGAGGTCAAGTTGAGCTAAAAGACCAACATGGGAGGGGAGAATATGACAGTTCATGGATATATAAAATTGATCCAAACAACTCATTCTCCTCAAATATCCCCCACGATAATTATTCCAAGTAAACCAATGTGGCATATGATTTATAACTTTACCCAAGATAGGATCATAGACTCCCATGGAGTTTTGAGCTAAAGTCCAAGATTCAAATTTAGTGTGGGATAGTAAGGAAGAAATTCCCAACTATGATCAAATGAATGCTCAACCATGTTGAAGTCACCCACATAATCCACTTGATAGTAGGGAGATGAAGACGACTCCATTCCCAAAGCTAAGTTTGCTTAGAGGAGGAGTTAGGAGCATAAATAGAACAAAAGGCATACAAAGTGCCTTGGAAAAGAATAATGGTCCAAATATAGCACTTTTATGGGTCATATATAGAAGCCAAAACATGTTTGGAAAGCCAAAGAGCAAGACCTAAGTATGCCCCACCACTACCCTCAATGTGGTTTGTGTGAAGAAAAGGAGTCTCTTGCCAAATAGAGGAAAGAATGGAATCTAGATGAATGACATTTACATTCACCTCCTAAATCATTATCATATTAGTTTGGTTGTTTTGAATAGAGTTATTGACATGATACTTATGATAAAGGATGGTTAAACCCTAAACATTCCAAGGTTGGATGTGACATCTCATTGTGAAGATTTAGGAAAACTTTCCTCATTCGTCATTAATGCAATGAACTTGTTCTCTGAGATGTAGGCTTGATAATCTACTATATTATCTATAAAATGGCATTCCCTAGAGGGTGATCTAGACCAAGATTTCATGGGACTATTTGGATAAGTTGTGCTTAATGACACAAAAAAACTATGTACGGACAAGGATATAGACTCTCTTTGTCTTTTAGCAGCTCTATTTACATCTTCTGACACAACTTATTTGAAGGACTTAGGACTAGTTGGGGATTTGAGGTGAGGTGAGGAGGATGGTGTATAATATGTAGGGGTTGGGTAGGTTGTGGGTGTGGTGTGGGTGACAAGGGAATATTTTATATTTTCTTTAGTGGGGGTGACAATAGAAGAGTTGAAATTGTTTGGAGGTGCTTGTTGTAGATGTGGTTTATGAACTAGATAGTCTCGAATGAGATGGCCTTCTTGACATAAATAGAGGTTATGTTAAGTCTATTTCAACACATGCTCTTGGCTACACATGTAAACTAGCCCATTTCTCAAAATTTTGTTTGCACCATAGGCCCACCCAATTGAGAGGCGATGTCTTGCAAAAAGGGTTGGAAGGATAGGTTAAGGAATGAGAATTCTACACACATAGGGTATTTGGATTTAGATATTCCTAGTGGGTAGAAGTCAAGAACCTAAGCTTGAACATAGTATATTTCACTGTAGATAATCCACATACCATAGTGTAAGGTGGCTTGAGTATGGTCTAGATCAATGAAATTATAGTATGTCTATCTTCTACCCAATCCCCTAATATTTTCTATAATCCATCCCTTTTGTTCCCAGTTATTATGAATCCATTTAAAGAAGTCTTGTTCAGAGGGGGTAGATGCTTTGATAATATTTGTGTTTTTTGCATTCTTAGTTGTGTTGTACATTATAGACATTCTAGGTGAAGAGTTATGGGCATCCTGGCATAGTTGAGTAGTGTTGAAGATTTCAATGTATGATGAGTGTCTCCATGGAGGTAGAAATTGGTGACTCAAATACCATTTGGGAAACATGTGAATCCATTTGAGCTTTAGTCTTATCATTTTCTAAAAGTTCATGCTCCTTGGCTTTATTTTTAATGATTGGCACTTTGATTTTCAAGCCCTTGTGGGATCCAATGACCTAAAGTTGTTTATTCTCAAAAAATTTGTCATTATTTTCTATGAAGGTATAACAAGGTGGATTTGAGTACAAATACGGATGGAGTTGTCATTGGGTGGAGCTAATATTGCAGATATAGATGGTGTTTTGGGTAAGGTAAATTCAAATTTTGGTAAGGCAAGAAGCCCTACTCCTGGGGCTGGTGTTAATGCTGAAAGTCAAGATAACGTTAGGAGGGTGTTGGATAGTTGTTTTTCAGATGGGATAACTTGTGGGTCCTCTTTGTTGGGTAACTCAAAAGTTATTCCTCTCTCTAGTAGTTTGGGACCTAATGGTAATTCCTTGGTCAAGGTGGGTTCTCTTTCTCTAGCTCCTGAGGCTTCTGTGGACTCTCAAGCTCTCAACAAATTGCTACCTCATTAGAGGAAAAGACTTGGTCAAATATTTTTGGTGCAAAGCTTAAGGAGAAGAGTTCCTCACCTCCAGTGGACTTCTTTGTTGACTCACCTACTGGTGAATATTTTGTCTCTATGCTAGATTGTATTATTGATAAGGGAATTTTATCTATGAAGCATTTGTTGGTCAATAAATTTTTGGGACCCCATCCTAATATTGACTTGGTTCGCAACTTTTATAAGAATCGTTGGAATATGAAGGGTTAGGTTGAGGTAGCAGCCCTTGCAAAGGGATTCTTCTCTTTTTCATTCTCTTGTGAAGAATATCTTTTGAAGGTCTTGGTGGGAGGCCTTGGCCTATTGGAAAATCTACTTTAGTGTTGAAGAAATCAGAGGCAAGTTTCTCTCTAAGTTTTTGTTATTTTGATTCAGCTCCTGTGTGGATTTGCTTGCCTGGCCTTCCTCTCAAATTTTGGAATGAGCAATTCTTCAAAGGTATTATGTCCACCTTTGGACACTTGTTATCTATTGAAAATGTGACTACTTCACAGCATCAACTTGTCTATGCTCGGTTGTGTGTGATTTTGGATCAGGCTACAGATCTCCCATCTTCGATCAAGATTAATTCTAAGTTGGGAGTTTGGGAGTAGGTGATTGAGTTTCAGTCTATCCCTTTTTTCCTATTTTCATTGCAAGAAGGTGCATCACTGGGTGAAGAACTATCCTCTGAAGCCTAAGGTGCCTCCCCAAAAGGTTTTAGCTCTTTCCCAAAAGGACTCGATGCCTTCCAAATTTTAGAAGGAGATTGGGAAACATATTGATTGAGGGGAGGTGTCGAGTTTTGTTGAGCCATTGGTGGAGGTAGTGAGTGTCAGTCAACCTTCCGTGCCTCTATTGTTACTGCTAGATTAGAGCTTGGTGTTTTGTGTGAGGCTCTTGGAAAGAGTGATCTTCAACCTTCTGTTGATCCTATTGGAATTATCCCTATTGAGGAAGTTTTATTTGAGGTGAGATCAAGGCCTCACATGCCAAGGAGCATGTTTTGGATATGGCAGAGCAAGCTAGTGTTAATTCTTTGGCTCTTGTTGTTGTTGAGCCAGAGAAGGTGACTCCTCTAAAGATGGTCTCAAATTTTCTATTTTTAACACCCAAGGAGGATTTTTTAGGTTCCTTGGTGGAGGAACTAGTTGTGATCTCAAAGGATTTGTCTTTAGGGAGTCATTGGTGGAGACTATTGTGTTGGATAAGTTGGTGCTCACCTCTTTTGTCAATGTTTGTAACTCTTTTGATTCTCAGGGAGAGGATACTAGGGTTCCTATTTCCTCTGCTTCTAAATATCGACATAAGAATAAATCTACTACTTCAATGGTGGGAAAGTAGTTATTGACACAGAAACGGCATTTGGACATGTCATGAATCTAAAGGTTGGAGAAGCTGATCCTATGGCTACTGCGAAAATTGGAATTAATATTGCAAAACTGAACAAGGCACAAATTCAAATGTTGATAAAGGAAAGAGAAATGTATAAAGAAAATAATGAAAGGATGTTGAAAGAAAATGATAGATTAAAAGATTTGGTAGGAATCACTATGAAGACACCCAAGATGCTTACTCAAGGAGAAATCTCTTAGTTGAAATATCATTGGGTAGGATCAAGTGCTTATTCCCAGGGAAAGCATGATGCAATTGTAGCAATAATCAAGAAAAGGCGGGATAGTTTAACACCTTGGTTGAATAAACTTTGGGGAAAACATTCAAATACCCTTGCCACATTAAGGAAGCATAAAAGGATGGATGGACGGATTATGGAGAAGTTTCATGAAATAGACTAAAGAGGTGCTTCTAACAATCCAACAATTGAAGCTGCAAATCATATTATTAATTGACATCAAAACTTCTATGATGAACTGCAAGGGAACGAATAGGGGTTGATAAGCGCTGCCAAGAAAACGTTGATTGCATTCTCTGATGACAAAGGGGAACTTAAAGAGGCCACTAGATGGAAAAATGAGATTCAGTCATTGCTTAATGAAGTCATGAGGATAGCTTCTGTGGAGGATACAACATTAGAAGAAGTGAGCAAGCAGAATGAGAAGATGATAAAGATAGAAATCACGACCCGGAACATAGTTGGAGATACGAATACATACGGGAGCCAGGATTATTTGGATCATCTTGCTAAAACTCACTTGTGGCTAAACAGAGCTTAATTATCCTCTAATCTATTTGTTATGTAAACATATGACATTTCTAAAAGGACGTGTCCTTTCATGTATTTGATGTATAAATATCTGTTTCGATCATGAAATAGAGATAAGTAGAATAGGATAGAAGGTAGGATAGAAAATATACAGAAGAATACAATGTTTCACAATTATGAGACTATGATGCACATTTGAAATTATGGAGATATCAATGAAGATCTTTTAATATGGTGCAGTCATCTCTGAAATCAGTTGTTTATTGTGTTCATTGAAAGCATTATTGAAGTTGTCTCCAAAGTTGGTGTTTTTATGGTTATTTAAATTGGTGTAAGAAGTTTATATCCAGTTTATCAGTGCACATTTGTTGTATATGTATGATCAATTGATTGGTTCTTTCAAGTAAAGATTAAATCCTTTAATTTGATCATAGTAATTAGAGAATGTCAGTTGGATTATTAAGGAGAACTCGGTAATCATAACCTTGCATGTTTATACAAGTTATAAACTAAATATATGTTGAACAACTTGAATATTTGCTAGAAAGAAGTACCTATTTTTTATTTCTCTTGACTCTGCATACCCTATAAGGCACTAGTCTCCAAATTTTCATCATTCAGTTTTATTCAATCCATTTTACTTCTGTTAACTGAACATATTAGGACTTAGTTTTTTAGTATTGTTATACAATTTATACCAAATTTTATTTGTCCACTTCCATCTACCATCATGGAAAAATCACTGTAAGAGAGAAGATCATAAGTCAAGTCTGCCCAATTCATATAGGTACACCCACCTAGGTCTAGTAGCACCTAAAGAGTAGAAAGCTTAAGACATTTGGCTTTGTCTGTTACCCTAAAACGTACGAAGAGATTGGCAACCTCTTGAAGTATTCTTACCTGCGTTTTTGAGAGCTAACACCGTCTTTGTGAATTAATAATGTATGTTGGCATTCATGGTAGAAGACTTTGACTTCGGACTTCAAAGTATTATTACTTTTGATAAAGTCTTCAAAATACTTGAAGGAAAGGAAAAAGTAGGGAAAATTCATTTTTGTATTTCAATGTGCAAAATTCTAGAACCCTAGCCGCCACCATGGGTATTTTGTGAATGCATATTTTTGGTAATACCTGTCATCTCTTCATCCACACATTTTCTCAATTGGTTTAGTAATTGCTCTTCATTTCCTGTAGTAACATCATCAACCTTCTCCCTTATTTCCTTTCCTTTTTGTTTATACAAAAATGCTTTGAATTCTGGGGAATTTATGAACTCATCATCTGAAACAAATGATCTATACTCAATATTCCTTACATCTACCTCTCCACTTTCTTCAACACTCAATTCTCTAATTGGGCCAACATACTGTTGAGTTCCCAACCTAGATACCTTTCCAGGTTGGATTTGTGGCACATTATCCTTAAGTGTCTCTTCCCCAGAAGACAACCGCTCTGCATCCTGCAAGCCTTGATTATATTTTTCAACCACCATTTCAGTTTCTTCTTCCTCCAGATTCTGAATCATATCATCAAAGGGATAGGTCACATGCTAATACCCTCCAAAGTTTATCCTCATTTTAGCCAAATTGATATACCCCTCTAGGTCAAAATTCTTTCTGGTTGGTCCCCTCTTCATATTGTACTGAAGCAATTTGTTGAGGATCAAATTATATCCTTCTTTGGCCAACACAGTAAAGTCACCAAAACATAATTTACTAGGCATAAAATCCTGCTTCCCTAAAGAGCTAAAATTCATTACACTGCAGTAATCCATCTGCCTAACAATCTCCAGATATGCAATCTTGTTTGGGACTATTTTTGGTAGAATGAAAGGGGCATCTTCAAACTCATAAACTCTGATCATTCTAGCTCCCTCCAAACAATACCAATCTCCCCAGTTATGATCAATTGGCCCATTGAAATCTTTTGGCCGAAGAAATCTCATTATCTCATCAGATAATGAATAATTACATGAATAATTATACAATTTATACAACGTTTTCACAAAATATTCTTCAAAATGAATGAAACTAGCATTAGCAAACCTGCTATCCCAAACAGCAGTCCACAATTGAACTGGTAATGCTTCACCATCTTTACTAAGCTGAGAAATTCTCATCTCTGAAGGCCATACTCCCAACTCCTGTCCAAAATAGAGTACTAGATGTATCAACAATGAATAATGCCTGAGATGAATTAATGTCTATCTGATTTTCATAAGTTATTAGATGCATTAATGTCTATTATCAATTCTTATTTATGGAATGTTAATGTGATCTGTTGTTAAAATGTTATAAGTACTTCCACAGTCATATGTTGCAAATTGATCTAAAAGTTATGTTTAACCAAACATGTTTTGCATGCTATGATGAAAAGGATTTAGTCTATCACATCACATGTTCATTCATGGATTCATAGTTCAAGATTGTTAAGTTTCAATCTGTCATAATGTGCTAAAGCTTTTTTTTGTCTCAATACTTATCATATGTCATTCAAATGCTCAGTTGTTGCAGTATCTTAGCTACATTAAAATCTAGCGGTCTTAAAGTGATTCATTAATGTTGGTCTTCATGTACATAGTCTTACAAGTTGCACCTGATTTGTCATCATGCTTTGATTGTTAAACAATGTCAGTCAAGTGCAAAATATCTCACACAAGTTACATTGACATAAGCTGCCTAAATGAATTGAGTTAATGTTGTCATATCTTGTTTATCTCTTTTCATGAATGCTCTCAAAGTATTACTTTGCTCTGTTATCAATAAAAAGGATATCCAAACTAGAATTCTTTCTCAAATTTCAAAAGGTTTAAATTTTTGATCTATCTATCAGACACTGATTCACCCCCCCCCCTCTTAGTGTTTGTCCATACTCCAATACCTTATCCATGGAATTTCAATGCCCAATATTTTCAAAGCTCTTAATTCCAATTTTTTTGATGATAATATGTTTTTTATCCAAAATATAGCAGATGAAGTAACTCATACTCTTGTTTTTTTGGATTTATTTTGTACTATCTCAGGATCTAACTTTTCCATGAATAAAATTGAATTCATTATAACTCTCCCTAGCCCATATCCCCCTTGGATCCGTATTGAATGGTGTGAAATTAAACATGGTACCATCACCAGATACCTTGGCATTCCCTTTTGAATTGGAGTCTCCCTAAAATACATGTGGAATTGGCTTATGACCAAATTCAAAGGAATTTTTTTGAGTTGGACTAATTAGTTCCTTTCCATAGTTAGTCGCATCCAAATTACCAATAAAATACTCTTGGTGAATCATGTTTATATCTTATCTTGTTGGATACCATCTAAAATTTTATATAACCAACTAAACTAATCATGATTTTTGTTTGGGCCAAATGGGGAAACAAGAAAGGATCTCCTTCAAAATATTTGTTACATTTCATTCAACCAAAGGATAGAGATGGTTAAGGATTATTGACCCTCACACTCAAGGGATTGGAACAAAAAGGTTTTGTGCTACAAGGGAGTGGATTTCAACATCAATGAGGAATTCATGACTGAGGTTACTAGTCTTCCTTCCAAGGAAAGGGAATTTTACAAAGATATAGTTGCGGCCAAGACAACCTTAGCCAATTTTTTCAAAGGTGCTAAGAAGAGGAAGCTTAAGTTTATTAGTAGTGGTGGGTATGCACACAAATCTATTAAGTCGCTATGGAGGGACATTGATATGGCCATTATGCAATTTTTCACTCTGGAGGGTAGGTATTCTTTTATCTATGGATATCATTTCATGTTATTGAATCACATCCACCATAATTCTAAGGTTTTCTTTCCTTTTTACCTCCTTCTTTCTATGGAAACTAGTATTGAGGATAATAGGAAGAACCCTAGAAAGGCTATCCTCCATGAAGGCCTTATGAATATTATTTTGTATCACATTAAGTTGAAGATGGTTCATGTTACTCCTAAGACCCCAACTCATAAAAAGGGAGGAAAAAATACAAGGTATATGATACTGTTGAGTTGGCAAATGAATGGGAAGGGGATTATGAGGAAGATGATTCTAATTATGAGGAACTGTCAGAGGAGGAGAGTGATTTTTTTGATGATTCCAAGGATTCAAAATTTTGGTCTAAGGGTTATGAACTGATACTTAAATGAAGGAATCCATGGTTTCTTTAGTGAAGAAGAATGGGAAGGGAAGAAAAGATGCCCCAAGAAAGAGAAGCGAGCTATTAATCAGATGGTGGATGATTTGAGAGTTGTGGATAATTCCCCTATTCCTGATATTAAACATATCCCAAGTGATGGCCTTGAGGGTAACAAGAATCCTATGAAGGATATTGAGTAGGAAAATGAGGCTATGGTGTGTTCCAATGGGGCTGGCCCTAACTAGGATAATTTTGATTCTCCTATTAGTGTTGAGCAGGTTAAGGGGATTGATGTGAAGGTGGAGTGACTTGAAATTTTGGCTGACTTGGCATATATGCTTGATAAGCACTGCGTGAAAGTGGAGGTTATTGAAGTGGAGGATTCCCCTATTGAGGAGGATTTGGAGTGCAGAGAGGGGGCTCGGGAGGAACCTATTGAGAATGTTGGTTCTCATATTGTGCTACCGGTAATTGGGAAAAAATTAACATGGACCTATTCTATAGAATGGTAGAGGACATAACTCACAGTTTTCTCTCGCTTGTGAAGTGGATTTTCTTGGAAGTGAAGGAGCTCAATGTCTAGCTTAAGAACTATTAATATTTTTGTGTTGTGTTAGTGCATGGAAACTAAAAGGAATGGTCGATTAAAGGTAAGGTTAAGACTATGAATGTTATTCTTGATAGACTTGTTGTTGATGTTGATAGACTTGGTAAAAGTCACGAGGATAGGATAATCTCCCTGGAAATCATTGTCCAAAAGACTATTGAGAAGAGGCTTGTGAATATCGAGGAAACAATTAGAAAGAATAGTGATGATTTCAGGATTTTGTTTGTATTAGTAACAAGTCCTTGAAATCTAGTGCTTAGGGTCTCTCTATTTTTAATGAGAAAGTTATAAAGTGGACTAGAAAGTCTCTAGATCTAGGAGAACATGAGAAGGACATTGAAGAAGTTAACTACATAAATTTGGAGGAGAAGATTGAGGATATTGGCCCTGATGTGGAGAAGAATTTGGAGGTTGGTTTGTGCTTGAGAACAAGGAGTAAGATGAAGAAAAGGGATGCCATTTCGTTTGAGTATCTAAAGGATGTGGTCAAGATGCATGAGGGGGTCATTGTTGAAAATATGGCCTCAACCAATGTGCTTGATAAAATTTCATAGTTTTGGTGTTGTTTTTGGTTGTTTAGCCTTATTGTTGATGTTTTTCTATAGGGTTGTTGACGGGTTCTTTGGTTTTATCTTTAGTCAAAATTTTTTTATTTTTTTGGGCTGCAGGTCTTAATGCTTCTATCTTTTTAGCAGCTTCTCTTTGTTTTAAATGGTTTTAGGGCCCCTTCAAAACTTTATTTTCCTAATAAAAAACAAGGTGGATTTGAGTTTGCAGCTATGAAAAGTGTGTGTTTATAGTATGTGATCCTAGGGTTTCTACTTGGTTTATATTAAAAGGTCATTGTTAAAAATGACATTTTTTCTACCATTCAAACTCTCATAATCTTGAATCTTTCTTTGGAATGCTCCCATGACTTCCCATCATCATAATTGATAATTCCATTTAGTAAAAGCCTATTTTGGGCTTCACTAAAATCATTAAATTACATTTGTATTAGCTAAATAGTTTTTATAGTTATGAGTAGTCAATCAGAGATTAAAAATAATACAATACTTAACAATTAATACTAACATAATGGTTTGGATAGTTCAAGTCCTGTAGTATTTTTGTTAATGTAAGAAAGAACCTAGTCTCTATCATTCAACATTGCAACTATTTTTGGTATCTCTAAAGCATGGATTTCTTCATCATTATATCATTATTTGATAAGAAAAGTTATGGTTGTTTCTCAAAAAATTGTTAATGGCATATATATAATATAAATATTTTTATATTATATAAATATTTATATTACATCAGGTCTTTCCTATGTTGTGTTTGATTTGGTCAGTTCTAAATAATATCATATAAATATTTATAGAAAGGATTAACAAGTAAGCAAAGGAATCACACTGAAATTGCACCATTGAATGGAAATGTAAATGAGCATGTGTCTTATTCTAAAAAGTGTAAAACTTCTCATGGGCATAAAAATTCCACATGATTCTTATGGGGGCTCTAGTTACATATGTTATTCTCATTGTTTTCCAATGGTTTATATGGTCTCATTTTTTGATGATCTTTTATTCAAGTTCTAATCGACTAGGTTTAAAACATTAAAAATTTCATGTGAAGTTGTTTTGAATTACAAGGGATGAATTAGAGTGGTCATATCCATTTCTTAAGTGATTCTACACCACCTTTTTGTTCTATCTTGAAAAAATAATTCAATCGGTATAGTTTTTTTATTTCCCATTTTCAGGATCAAACGAATGAGTGAATGAATTTTCACAAAAATATTGATAAATAGTTAGATACACAAAATTGTAATATTTATTGTATGTAGGTTGTAGTTTGATTGAGAATATGAAAAAATTACTGTTTTTTATTATCATTTAAGCCATCCTCTATTGCTTATAACTTCCTATCTATTATTTCTTATAAATCGGTTCCTACACCCTCAACTATTTTGTGTGGAGGAGTACAACAAATTCATACTATTCAAATTATCATGTCTTTAATTTCATATACATCGTAAGTGAATATCTGACACTAACACAAGTACAATTTAAACTAGATATGTCTCTAATATACCCCTATATGTATTATGTAGTTCCCCTCCATTCTCACTTTGGATGTTCAGGTAGTCTAGCTAAGGAACCTGAAGATGAAGGATGCAAGCTATGTGTGTATTTGTGTTATGGAAGATCTTTGGCTATCTTTAGGATTTTCACATGATTCTACATTATTATTATCATGATGATATGATATTATGATTATATTTATTATCATGAAGAGGTACGGACTTGTGTTCAAGTGTTGCGGTTGCAGATGGAACATGAGCTTTTGTTAGTACTTTTGTGATTATGATTCATATTGTTATATTATTATTATTATTATGTAGAGATTTAGTTGGATAGTTAGGTGATGTAGTAGTATGTTGCTAGGATAGGTGGAAGGGGTGGCATCGTACCATTGGAAGTATGGGGTACATACAAAGTGAGTTACGATTGCTAGAGTTCCTTTCCTAGTGCTTCAACTACTATGAATATGTGTTATAACTCTTATGCTTGAGTGAACAAGTAATAGGATACATATCCACCTAAATTACTAGGTATGAGCATTCCTTGAAACCTAATGGATTAGTTGGTTGGAGATAGAACTTGGTAACCTACCCTAGCCATCATCCTCGAAGAGGATGAGTATCCAATTTGATACCTTGTCAGTTCTGTCAGTGGTTAGTCAGTGTTGTTGAGGTTTATATTTTGACCCTAGATGGTGGTCAAGTAACTAATGGTCATTTAGTTTTATTTAATTTAGGTTGTGTAATTAGATGTGTTTGGGTATTGTATGCATTAAAAGAAATTGTTAAATACCTTTGTTAAATAAATATAAATATATATAAAAAAATAATTATAGTTAATAATAAAATAAATTTACAATGCAATGTTAATAAGTAAATAATAATATGATAAATAAAATTTTTATAAGGTTGGACTAAATAATTAATTATAATGTGCAATAAATGTCAGTAAATGGTTTTACCATTTGTGGGTATCAATTATATTTACCCAAATTAAGATTTTAATTGAAATATTTTTAGCTGACTATTAGTTTAATAAATTAAAAGCTAACTATATATTTGGTTTGGGAGTTGGTTGGGGGTTATTTTGAAATTCTTGTACAACCAAATTCTTCTTCTTTAAAGAAACATTTTGGGTTTTAGGGGAAGATGGTCTAAAAATGGGATTCTATTGTGGATTTTGTGAAGGATAATTAGGGGTTTGAAATTTTGGATTACAAAATCAGAGTAGTGAGAATCTAGAGTGAAACGTTGAGCTCAGTAGTGTTAGAGAGGGGGACCAATCACATTAAGGCCCTAGGTCGAGGTGAGCCAAGAGTGAAAGGCTTCCCTAACTTACCTCACTCTAAAGGGATGTTTGAAATGAGGGACTAGAATGATGAGGACTATAATTCCCTTCAATCACTCTGCAGACTCGAAATCAGGATTAGTACTAGGCAAGCCAAGTTTTGGGTTCAACATTGTACCTCAGGTAGCTCTTTTCTCGAGGATGTAAGCATGCTTCTAGGATGACAGTGTGGTGCGGTAGCATCTCTCAAGTGCATTGGTGTCCATGTGACTAGAGGACCAAAAAGATAGTATGATCTGCTAGAAAACAAGCTATTGGTCTAGCTAGTCACTTCTAAGGGAACAAAACAGAACTATGAAGTAGGAAAGATACAAATGGATATGATAAAGTAATTATATGAAAGCTAAGGTGATAAAGATGATCTCACAAAGATGCTTGTTCGCCAACTAGCTCCAAAAAGCACGTCCACCTCTACACAAGAAAGAGGAAAAATTGTTGGGGGTTGTATAGGGGTCTACCTCAGTCATACCCCCATTTTGGTGTTTCCACCTCTATGAATAGCCAAGATAGCAATGATAGAAAAATGTATGATAAAGAAGTAGAAAATGAGAAAAATCAAGTAACACTACAAAATAGTATTAAGATACTCAACCAAATCATAAAGGAGAGGAGTGAAAATTTTACCACCTCCACCAAAAGCTTACTAGCTAATGGAGGAGAAAAGAGAGCTTGAACAATCACCACAACCTCAACTCTGATGAAGGGAGGTGTTGCAAAACCTCAAGACCCTGCTAGAATGGATTTTTCCACACTTGCTTTACGGAGTTGATGGAGTGTTGTTGATCTTGCTATGAAGTGCCAAAGTGTTGCTTGAAGGTTGAGAATGCTTGAGAATGAAATTGCTAGAACTTGTGAAGAAAACTACTAGAGGATGGAATGGAATGAGAATGAATGCATTTCAAGTAAGAATGAGGAATAATAAGGCATCTTCAGGGTCGGTTGGTCGAAGAGAGACATTACAAACTAACCCCAATAGGAAGTGTAATGCCTTTGCCAACTTCAGATGCAAGAATCTATCAGGGACATAAGCGTGTCATGTGGACATCTGTGCATCACGTGTGCATCTCTAGAAAATATTCCTCTACTGACGCAAAAGAAAAATTCCAAATGGAACAAAGGAAACAAGCTAATGTGGAATTTTTCCTTCGAATTTAGTTTTCTAAGGTGAGGAAGTGTAAAAAGAGAATTTGCGTAAGGGGTGCAAATTTGTGCCTATAAATTTTTCCCCCACTTTAGTGAGCACGAATACTGATGAGTGCCTTGATAAAGTAGATCAAAGAATGAATAGGGTTAGAAATGTATACCTAAACCTTCGAGGAAGCAGACCGCGATTTGTAAAACTTGAGAGCGCAAGACAAGTAAAGGACTTCATAGCCTAGTAGAACTATGAAGTTGTGTAATGAAAGCATCTTATAGGCTCGCAGACCTGCAAGGAGGCGACCCCCAAGATCTCTCACATGAAGGAAGCCCCAAGAAGTAAGTGCCTCACAGGCCTATAGACCCGCAAGGAAAGTGTCCTCCAAGATCTCTCACATGAAGGAAACCTAAAAAAAGTGCCTTATAGACCACAAACCTACAAGGAAGTGTCCCCCAAGATCTCTCACATGGAGGAAGCCAAGAAAGCACCTTACAGACATGCAAACCTAAAAGGAAGGTGTCCTTCAAGATCTCTCGCATGAAGGAAACCTAGGAAAGTACCCTATAGACCCACAGACTTGTAGGGAGGTATTCCCTAAGATCTCTCACATGGAGGAAATGCAAAGAAAGTTCCCTAAAGACCTGTAGACCTACATGGGAGTGACCCTCAAGATCTCTCACATGGAGGAAGCTCAGAGAAAGCACCCTACAGACCCATAGACCTGTAAGGAGGTATCCACTGAGATCTCTCACATGGAGGAAATGGGAAGAAAGGGGACTTTATAGAGTTGAAAAGTGACATTACAAATGCACCTGCAAAGTGACATGTCTACCCGCAGATAGAACATGTCTGAAAGCAACCACATAGGAAAGTAAACGGATAGTCACATAGACCATTGATAGATTAAAGAGCTTTCAAAGGGGTCCCTTGGGAACCTAGCATGAAGGAAGGGGTTCACTCAAAGGACACATTTGAAAGTGTGGAAGAGATGTTTCTTTCTCAAATAAATTCATCATTAAGAAATCCTTTTGAAAGATGTTCACTTCATCAAGGAATTTGAAAGGAAGAAAAATTCCCCCTTGCGAGGGGAAGATCAGAGTTGCTCCCACCTCAAAGGAAGGTTCTCCAATTATTTCTTTATGAACACATGATGAAGGAAGCATGTTCCATTAGGGTTTGAAGTAGTGATTCTTCAAAAGGGAGTTTTTGAAGATTCTTGAGAAAAGATTCGTTGGTAACAAATGCATTTTTTGAAAATCAAAGTGTTATAGAAATGGTGTTGCCACACATCAGAGGGAAAACTCAAGCAAAGAAGAGAGAAAGGTAAGAAAATAGAAAAAAATAAATGGACACAAACAAAGGGCACAGGGGTAGCCTAATATTTCAGGGTCAGAATTTCTCATAAATATATATGTGTAATAATAGTATATAAAATGAATTGTCATCAACCCCCTACTATATAAGACCATGTGAAGAATGCACAAGAAGAAAAGGTAAAAATAAAAAATTGTGTTTCCATGGAAGGGAAGCCTAAATGCCCCCAACACTTTACATCATCCCCAATTTGCTGAAAATAAAGCATGAACATGGAGGAATGATAAGACAAATAGAAGAACGTTTATGACACAAAAACCATGCGTGTATCCAAGCACCAAAAAGGGAAGGGTTATCCAGGAACACATAGCACGATCATGGGGGAACACATCACAATACACATACATCTACTCTAAAGATAAAGAAGGGGCCTCCTCCTAACACTGATCAACCCAGAGGTCATCCACTTCCCACTCTAGATCATCCTAGGGGGAAGGAGGACAAGCCTATAGTGGTGGAATGTTAACAGGAGGAGCGTTTGACCCTCCCACAATAAGGGATAAGGAAGAAGGCCCCACAAGGTCTCCTTCATTCAGCTCTTGTGGAGCTAAGGTCAAAGATTTCGTGAAGATTGTTGACAAGGCTAAAACTTCATCCAAAGAGTTAAACATGCACTTTACAAGAGTTCCATGTTTCACCTCAACAAACGGGGAATGCTATGCTTAAGATTCACTGCTAGGCTCACCAGCTGATTCGAGAGAGGTGACGAACTAAAGGGAATCCAGGATTGGTTCCATCACTAGGACAAAACAAGTCAGTGCGAGGCCACCTTTTGAGGAAGGTGGACTCCTCTTATGTCCTTCATTGCTGGAAGGACCACTCTCCACCTTCTACTTCATCGAGGGACATGAACTCCCCACAAATGAGGCGAGAGGTGTAGAGGAAGGGGGGGAAGAGAAAACCACAATAGATACCACTAATGTGTTCATCATATCTATGGGTTTTAGGAAAGGAGGGACATCTGGAAGGGACATCCACAAAGGTGGCTCTATCGAAGGAGAGATGAACACCTACACCTTTTTAGGGTCAAGCACATTCATACTCATAGTGGAAGCTAGAAGCAATGTGGAACTAGATTGAATGGAAGAAAAGGGGAGGAGGGAGGATGATGCGACAAAAGGCCCTGATACAGGGGCATTCATCTCCTCTTCCTTCCTTTTTAAGGTGGCCTGCCCAGCTATGAGAGCCTTTCACCAGTGCTTGTGCTCGCATGCAAGGAAATTTCTATGACTCTTCGAGTTAGAGACTAGAGGTTGTGAAGGAACAGTAGGCTCTTGCTCAGCCATGGGAGTGTCCTCCACAACTATTTCCAGTGAAGAGACAAGCTCCTAAATGGGAGCAAGAGGAACAGGTTGAGAAGCAATGGGGGGAGTCAGCTCTAATGCCTTAGTAGTGGACCACTTCCCGTTTATTTCCTTGGAAGTAGGGAATGTAGGAGGCCACAGAGGTTGAGACATAGAAGATTCCCCACAGGGTCCTTTTCTCCTACCATACCGAATGGGCCTAAGCTTTGTGAGTAGAATAGGAAGTTTGAATGTGGGATGCTTTGGCTTTCACCAAGCAAGCACCATAGGATTCTCTTGCAAATGTGAAACAAAATCTGATGGCACCACAATAGGGTGAGAGAAAGCGTTAAGATGGATAGTGAAAGAGGAAGAAGGAGGATCTCAAGACCGTTGGAAACATCATTTTTAGCTTTTAAACAAGCCCTATGTAAAACAAAATAAGGCAATGGAGGGTATCTCACTTTTGGCCTTAAACATCCTTTCTTATAATTTTGATATGTTTGGTACAAGAGGTCCTTCCTACATGGGAGAGGACTAATAAGCACAGGGCAAGAGTAATCCAAGGAATAACTATCACGGGTAACCAGTGGTTTATAACTAGTGTTTACATGCATAGAACCCTCCTGGATAAATTTTAAAAATTTATGCATGACTCAGGGTACTACATTCATAGCTACTAACCAAGGGATACCTAGCTTCACTCCAAAGAGTTTAAATCCAAGGATTATGTCAAACAAAATCTTTATGGATTTAGGTCCAACCAAAATTGACAAGACGATACTACCCAAAGGAGGTACGAAAATTCCGTCATGCATGTAGATAGTGCTCATAGGTGCATCGTACCCATCTTTGAGTAAAAAGTTTATTAGCATGATCTCCTCAGTTATAATGTTCACTTGATACATTGTATCAATGAGAACACCTACTATGATTTTTTTATTGATTCACGCAGGGATGTAGAGAGGAGATGGTTCCCTATTAAAACCCATCAGCAAATCCTGCAAGGTGAAGGTTATACCAGTACCACAACTCACAGGTTGTGTAGAGGCCATCGCATGCAATGAACAACACTCTCTTGGGACCCTCCAAAGGTTGCAAGTTAGGACACTGACCTAATTAAGGTTTTGTTATGTAACACTTTTAGAACCTTCCAACTCCGCCTACTAGGGGTTATAGGTTGGGTTGTAAGGCAAAGGCCTCACAACACTCACACCTACAACACTCCTAGAATATGAGGAAAGGAGCTTTCAGTATCACAAAATGAAACCAAAATGGTTCACATTAGGTTCACCAAAAATGTAAGAGAGGGGGACCAACCACGTCAAGGCCAAAAGTCACAGAGAGCCAAGAGAAAAAGGCTACCATAACTTACATCACTCTAAAGGGATATTTGAAATGAGGGACGAGAATGATGAGGACTATAATTCCCTTCAATCACTCTACAGACCCAAAATTAGGATTGGGGCTAGGCGAGCTAGTTTTCAGGTTCAATACTATACCTCAAGTAGCTCTTTTCCCGAGGACAAAAGCACAGTTATGGGATGATAGCATGATGCACTAGTGTCTCTCAACTGCGTCGGCATCCATATGACCAGAGGACCAAAAAGATAGTATGAATTGCTAGAAAACAAGCTGACAGCCTAGTTAGTCACTTCTAAGGGAACAAAATAGAACTAAGTAGGAAAGATACAAACATATATGATAAAGTAAGTATATGAAAGCTAAGGTGATAAAGATGATCTCACAAAGATGCTTGTCTACCAACTAGCTCCAAAAAGAACGTCCACCTCTATGCAAGAAAGAGGGAAAATTGTTGGGGGTTGTATAGGGGTCTACCTCAGTCAGACCTCCATTTTAGTGTTTCCACCTCTATGAATAGAGAAGATAGCAATGATAGAAAAATGTATGACAAAGAAGTAGGGAAGGAGAAAAAGCAAGTAACACTACAAAATAGTATTAAGCTACTCAACCAAATCATAAAGGAGAGGAGTGAAAATGTTACCACCTCCACCAAGAGCTCACTAGCTAATTGAGGAGAAAAGAGAGATTGAACAATCACCACAACCTCAACTATGATGAAGGGAGGTGTTGCAAAACCTCAAGCCCCTGCTGCAATGGCTTGTTCCACACTTGCTTTACAGAGTGTGTTGTTTTTGCTGCTATGAAGTGCCAAAGTGTTGCTTAAAGGTTAAGAATGCTTGAAAATAAAATTTCTAGAACTTATGAAGAAGACTGCTAGAGGATGGAATGGAATGAGAATAAATGCATTTGAAGTAAGAATGAGGAATGATAAGGCATCTTCGGGGTCGATTGGTCAAAGAGGGACATTACAAATTGACCCCAATGGGAAGTGTAACACCTCTACTAGCTTCACATGTAGGAATTCACTAGGGATGTGTCGCATGTGCGTTTCCAGAAAATATTTTTCTAGCAATGCAAGAGATAGATGCCAAGTGGAATTGAGGCATCAAGCTGATGTGGAATTTTTCCTCCAGATTTGGTTTTCTAAGGTGAGGAAGTTTAAAAGAGGAATTTGTGTAAAGGGTACAAATTCTCTCCTATACAGGTAGCAAATTTTCGTTCCTACCAGCATTGGATCCAGGTTGGATTCTAATCTTCTATTTACTTGATTTTTTGAATGTGTCATCAATGGATTAAATTCTCTCTGTCTTTGGAAATAAATGCTCTAATTTTTCAATTATGCCTAGAAATGAGACATCTATCTATTTATTCTAGTATAAAAATAATTAATAAATGGATTGACATATCCTGCAATCATTGCATTCCATGCCATAACATCTTTTTACACCTACCATTTATATTTCTTGCCAGTTTCTTAAGTCTTGTCAATAAATCCAATTTTTGCACCTCCTAAACTATTTCAAAATTTGAGAGAGAACTCTTAAGATCTCCTAGCTTCACTTGAAGTTGTCCTAGCCTAGAGTATGGCAGCACAAAATCCCACGCCCTCTATCTTTCCTTGACTGATGCCTTGTAGTAGCAGCCAACGGTGTCATAATCACCTTCGCTATGATAAGATCGTGCAAGATTATTATATGAATGAGATTTCATGATAGGGTGGCCGATTGAAACAAGAGCTATATCAGTCAACTGTTCCACAAGAAAATGTTTCCCTCACCCTATTCCAAAGCTCCCACGATTCATGCAGGAAAGGAGGACATTGGAAAACGTTGTGGGATTTGGCTTTACACCAACCATTCACATTTTCTTGAATGTTTCTAAATATTTTTTAGCAAATACATTTTGTTCCTATCCTACAGGCATGCATCCCCAACTAATCACATTGGCTTAAAATTTTATGAAGTCTTTTCAACTAATCAACTTTGTTCACACCCTTTTATCATATCAGTTCATGAGATGAGATCTCTTTGAGTTCTTCTGTCAAATAGATCAAAGCATGTGTGCCTCTTCATGGAGCCATGTGCTCTTCCCTCCTTGTGTCATTGTTGCCTTCGTAGCTTGTCTCAGGCTTAGTAATATGTAAGTTATATTATAATTTTTACTTCATTTTAGTACTATCATACATATGTGTGTTATAATATGATTAAATAAAGATTGTTTTATGCATTTCAATAATAATAATATGATGAATATATATGTAATTATATATATAGGTATATGCACATAGATATATTTATATATATATATATATATCATATTAGGGTTATTAGTAAAAGAATGGTTTTTGTGTACGTGTTAGATTAAATGATAGTGTTTAGAAATAGAAATGATATGCAATAACAATTTTATTTTAATCGGATAAGTTAGTATTAAAATGAGTACTAAATTAAGTATATAATTAAAGAGAATTGATTTATTCATATAGGTAATCTAATGATTTGTAGATTAGTAAAATGAATTAGATTAAATGTTAAAGGATTTTGAATCAGATAATTAAAACGGATAATTAATTTGCCATGGATGAATGAACAGGGTAAAAAATCAAGTAAATTGACTTATTTCACATACAAGTAATTGACAGTTAAGGGAATTGTTAATATTATGTGGGTAAAATGTTAGGGAAAAAGGTTATTCAATTTAAATGTTTTAGAATAAACAATAAATGATTTAGATTATTCTCAGTTAATTATTTAGTAGGTGAGTGATGAATATTTTTATATAACTAATTATAGTTGATTAGTAAAATTGCCATGGAATTTAATTATTTAGAATATTGTAATTATAGTGATTTGAAAATATAATTATTGGAAGTAAATAATCTATCTATTGTAGTAAGTGGTGAAGTTAAAGCGAGTGATAAGTGAAATAATGCTTTAATTAAAGTAATGCCTTCATGGGTATAATGTGATGATTAAATGGTTTGTATTAGACAATGTGTTTTGATTAATAGATTAAGTGTATATGGAATTATCAAAATGAATGTCATCTATGTATAATATATTCAATTTTCTGTGTCATTGGGAAGTGTGTTTAGTATGTTGGGTTCCAAAGGCCTAGGAGGGGGTATATAATGGGTGAACGGTCCTTATGATTGTATTACTTTGGAAATGGTTTGGCAATGTTCTGGGTTATGTGCCTTATCTAAAATGTAAACCGTAAGGGTGTTTCTCATGTTTATGTTTGGATTCATGTGATTATGATAAGAGTGCAAGAAGGTCAATACCTTGCTTGATGTGTAGGGTTACTAGTTGCAAGTAGGGGGAGTTTGTATGGGGGTCAGGGATTGGGAGAGGCTGTTAGGATAACCCAGGATGGGGACCATGGCCTAAGAAGATCTACCAAGATAACCCATATCAAGCTATGTGATGACACTCCTCCCTATTGCAGTCTAGCATTCCCTAGTTGTATTTCCTCATTCTATTGTGTGAGTGCCTTTGGAAGTGAGCTAAGTGTTGTAGTGATGTTGGTGTTGTAGCCAGGTATAACCCTTGATTGTACTAGCCTATTTCCTTCTTGTTGTTTGTTGGATGTGGGACCTTGTGTTATCTCCTAGCATGGGGATTGACCTCAAGGTTCCACATGGTCGGGAGGTTGTTGCTTTTTCTCCATTGGGTATTCTTGTTGCATGTTCATGTGCATGGAGATTGCTCATTATGTTGTGTACTCTAGTTCCTATTCCAATTGAGATGGCATCCTTTCATGTATTTGTATATTGGATTGTATGTTAGTTGTATCTCTTAATGTAATCTAATGTATTCTTCTCACATGTACTAGGGGAAGCATTGTTGTAATTATTGTAATGATGTAACAATTATTGGTGATTTCATCTTGTAAAGAGTACAGTAAAGTAATGCATCTTGCATGTGTGTGTTAGCTAGAAATGATCATTAATGTTGATTATTAGTTATCATGTTATGGAAGCAAGTAATGTGGAATCATTTGATGTGGGGCTTTAAAATGAACCTTGCATGTTAGATCAGTCATGTTATCTTAGTAGTTGATGAAATGATTCTAGTTATCTTGATTATTAGTGTTGTCAGTAGTGCAGTTGAGGAACCTTAGAGGACCTAGGTTTAGATTATTATGTTATGTTATGTTATGTTATGCATTCTATTGTTATTTTCTTTCAAAATAGAAAAAAAATCCATTAATTTGGCCTAGTTTAGTGTTGTCTTCAGGGGTTCCTTGAGGTGTATACATTGCTCGAGCTAGTATTGTAGTGCTAGGATCCTGGTTAATGTTGTCGCCCATGTTTAGTTATCATAAATTTTCCTATACATGTGTTCTTAGATGTTTGATATGTGGCTAAAATGTCATAGGGACCCTTGTGTTAGATACTATGTTTTAATTTAAACACCTAGCTTGATATATTAGATAGATGATCAAACGCCTTGTGTATTCTCCTGTTGTGTGTGATCCCTTGGATGCATGTAATTGTTGATTCTCCTTATGTGGACTTGATTCATTTCCATGACTTCTAGTTCCTTAAAAGTGAAAACTTAGTTTTGGAATGTATGTCATGTGGTTTAAAAGGGAAGTCCTGGCATGGCATGAGTGTGTCATCTCTTCGTGTTTTTTTTTTCCGTGGTTTGTAGAAGTGTCTATATCCATATGTTGTTTAGTGCATTTTCATAATGTTAAGAATATACTGCATGTAAAAGGGTTGTTAGAATAGACTAAGGAAAAGTATGTAGGCAGTTTATAAATGAATTATTGTCTATCTTTTGTGATTTCTATAATGCATGCAAAGTGATATAATAGAATCCTAATCATATGTTTAGTTATGATTGGAAATAGAAAAAAAAAAACTTGCCTGATGGTGATAGTTGAGATTTCGGTAGAAAGTGTGACTTAATTTTCCTTTATATAGATGATTTGTTTGGAAAGGTTGTGTTTGCAAGTTGCTTGCATCAAATTAAATTATCTCGTTTCCTCTTTCTCTTAACCCTCATATAGCTAATAAAGAGAATTGTCTTGAACCACACTATAATAGAAAATAATTTAGGCCTTAAAATTGTATGCTTAAACCTTGACTGTGAATCAAAGGAATTATGTATGAAATTACTTGAGTGATGGATCTTATGTTCTCCCAAAACTACACTCCTTACTTTTGGTTTATGCATAAAAGATAGATTATGAATGAGGCTGAGTGTAGTTGTTGGGTATTTAATCTATGCATTTGGAAGTAAATTTATGTGATTAATTTTTGCATTACATGATGTGATATGTTTTTTTGGAAATGGCTACTTTTGTGGAATAAATAAGATGTTAGTGCATAGAAGTAGGTTTCTATTTTGAGAAATTATGATGACTATATTGGTATTTGAACATCTTGTTGGCTATGTGTAACTGAAACCTATGATGTAATGTCTTTCTCCTTTCTTGCTACTGTATAAATGGAAAATATTTATGCATTAGATGTCTTGTATGTTGAATTTTTATGAGGGGGTAACATGTGAAGTAATTAATCTTAGGTATGGGATAGGGATGTTTGAGTAGGCATAATCATTGTGTAAATATTTAGTGTTACTTGTACTAGCTTGGGATAAAGTTTGAGAGAATGTGGGATTGTGTTTTGGGAACAAATATGTGAATCCTTTTGTTCTATGAAAGTTTGAATAGCTTGTGATGAAGTAAGAGTTGTTTGTGTTTAGGAAAGACCTACATGAAGTAGTAAGAGTTAAGTAGGGGATCATTATTGTTCTTTTGTGAATATGGAACTTGTGTATAATTTGTTGAAATTTGGATGCATGAATGTTTATGTGAAAGTATTAATGATTCTTGGATGCATTTAGGAATTCATGGTGCTTATGTAAAATTATTATTATGTGGAAGAAAAGTTAGTTTGCATATGCATATGCTATGAGGATAGAATTTTATACCAAATGAATAAAAGTGAATGTGAATTTGTTAAGTGGAGTTGTTAAGTGATCATGATGATCATGACATTGACACTTAGCATCATGTGATATATGGAAAAGAGTAGAGTGAAAGAAAAACTATTAAAGGGTTATGCATAATATGTAATGATATGATTTTGGAAACAAAATCATATTGGTTATGGAAATAAATGTACTAATGGTATGTGATCTTGTGAAAATTAATGGAATTGAGTATGTAAATGTAACCCCCCTGTAAATGTGAGAAACCAGTAACTATGCATTGGTTGAGTGTTGTGAATACCCTATACTTGCTTTGTGTGCCCATGCGATGGTGATATTGTGTACCCATCCATGGGGAATATGTTGTATTTTAGGTGTGGGATTAACCATACCATTATGCGTGCTTGTATGTTTGCTACCTAATTGAGGTCCAACCCACATGTGGTTGAACTTTATTTATATAAGTTTAGCCAAAAGTTAGTTTCGTAGATTCTCTTCTTTTGCTTCTCTAGTCCCTCAGTCTATGAAGG
>VDFB02353722.1:63468-104264 GCA_007258455.2 Sequoia sempervirens
CCCTCTACCCTAGCTTGCCAATTCAATAAAATTGGGAATGCAGTGGCTTGTTTGAAAAAATGGGTCCAAGAAATGGGGTCTCCCACTGACTTACCAAGCTAGTGGGCCCACTAGCTTGCTAATTCGGTGAAATTGGAAATGTAGTGACCTTTTTGAAAAAATGGGTCTAAGAAATGGGGTCGCCCGGTGACCTAGTGATTTACATCACTAGGAAACCCCATTTCTTGGACCGATTTTTTCAAACAGGGCAAGTTGGGTCACCAATTTCACCAAATTGGTAAGCTAGTAGGCCCATTGGCTTGCCAATTCAATAAAATTGGCAATATAGTGGCCTGTTTGAAAAAATGGGTCCAAGAAATGGGCTCTCTAGGTGATGTAAATCATCAAGAGACCCCATTTATTGAACCCATTTTTTTCAAATAGGCCAAGTGATGGAGAGGTAGTGGGAGGGAGATAGAGATATATAGAGGGAGCGAGAGAGAGTGGTAGGGATTGATTGAGCTAGAGGTATGTAGAAAGAGGGAGAGGGTAGATAGAGTCAATTAGAGAGGGGAGGAGAGAGGGAGGGAGGGAGAGAGAGGTGAGATGTATAGATAGAGAGAAAGGAATAGGGTTTGAGGTATATGGTTAAGGGATTAGGGTGGAGGACCTATAGGTTGATGATTTAGGGTATTGGTTTGATGGTATAGGGTTGAGGGATTAGGGTTGAGGGTAGAGGGTATTGGATCTCTAATATCAACCCAATACCCTCTACCCTCAACTCTAATCTATCAACAATTAAACCTAAGAAAACTCTCTACCCTAATCCCTAAATCCTAAGAGGGAGTGTGAGAGAGATGGAATGATGGAGAGGCATTGGGAGGTAGATAGAGAGAGATAGATAGAGGGAGCGAGAAAGAGTGGTAGGGATTTATTGAGCAAGATGTATCTAGAAAGAGGGAAAGGGTAGGAGAGAGGGAGGGAGGGAGAGGTGATATGTATAGATAGAGAGAAAGGGATAGGGGTTATTGGTATAGGGTTGAGGGATTATGGTGGAGGACCTATAAGGTTGATGATTTAGGGTATTGGATTGAGGGTATAGAGTTGAGGGATTAGGGTTGAGGGTAAAGGGTATTGGGTTGAGGGTAGAGAGTAGAAGGTTTAAGGGTTTAGGGTTAAAGGGTTTAGGGTTGAGGGTAGAGGGTTTTTGGTATAGGTTTGATGGTATATGGTTTAAGGATTAGGTTGAGGGTCCAATTTAATGGGTCGAGGATATAGAGGTTGAGAGTTAAGGGTTTAAGGGTTAAGGGTTGAGGGAATAAGGGTTAAGGGTTGAGAATTGAGGATTGAGGGTTTAATGTATAGGGTAGAGAGTAGAGGGTAGAGGGTTTAAGGGTTTAGGGTTTAAGGGTTGAGGGTTGAGGATTTAAGGTTGAGAGTAGAGGATTGAGGGTATAGGGTTGAGGGATTAGGGTTGAGGTTCAATGTATAGGGTAGAGGAGTAGAGGGTTGAGGTATTATGGTTTAAGGGTTGAGGATTGAGGTGAGGAGGGTTGAGAGGGTTGAGGGATTTAGGGTTTAAGGAGTATAGATTTGAGGTATATGGTTGAAGGATTAGGGTTGAGGGTCAATGTGATAGAGGTTAGAGGTTTAAGGGTTGAGGGTTGATGGATTAAGGGATGAAGGTTGAGAATTGAGGGTTGAGGTTTAATGTGTATAGGGTAGAGGGTTTAAGGGTTTATGGTTTAATGGAATTGAGGGTTGAGGGTTTAAGGTTGAGGGTAGAGCATAGAGGGTATAGGGTTGAGGGTCCACTGTATAGGGTTGAGGGTTGAGAATTAAATCATAAACCCTACACCCTCAACCCTCATCCCTATACCCCATACCCTATACCATAAACATTATCCCTTAACCCTTAACCCTATAATTAAATACTAAACCCTACATTAAACCTTGAACCCTAAACCCAATACCCTCAACCCTATAGCCAATATCCTAAACCATAATCCCTATACCATATACACTTAACCCTACACCCCCAACCTTGAACACTATACCTCAACCCTCAACTCTATACCTTAAACCCTAAACCCTACACCTTCAACCCTCATCCCTATACCCTATACCCTCAACCTTATAACCTAATCCCTAAACATCATCCCTCAACCCTATACTTAAACCCTAGACCCTACATTCAACCTTGTACACTAAACCCTAAACCATAAAACTCAATCCTAAACCTAATACCCTCAACCCTATACCCAATATTGTAAAACTCTAATCCATACACCCTATACACTTAGCCCTATACCCTCAACCTTGAATACTATCCCTCAACCCTCAACCTTGTACCTTAAACCCTAAACCCTACACCCTCAACCCTCATTTCTATACCCTACACCCTCAACCTTATACCCTAAACCCTAAACATTATCCCTCAACCCTATACTTAAATAGAAAACCCTACACTCTCAAGCCTTAACCTTATACCTTATACCCTTAACCCTACACCCTCAACCCTAGTCCCTATACCCTATACACTTAACCTCATACCCTCAACCCTAAACATTATACCTCAACCCTCAACCCTCAAACTTATACATAAATACTAAACCATCAACCCTATACCTAATATCCTCAACCCAATACCCTCAACTATTACCCAATATCCTAAACCATAATTCATATACCCTATACACTTAACCTTATACCCTCAACCCTAAACACTATCCCTCAACCCTCAACCCTATGCCTTAAACCCTAAACCCTAAACCCTCATCCCTCATACCTATACCCTATATCCTCAACTTAATACCTAATGTCCTAAACCCTAATCCCTATTCCCTATACACTTAACCATATAACCTCAACCTATATCTTAAACACTAAACCTTACACCCTCAACTCTCATAGGGGGAGAGAGAAAGAGGGGGGAACGATTGGGGAGAGAAAGAGGTTGGGAGGGAAAGAGGAAATAAAGATAAATAGAGAGGGAAGGATAGGTAGAGATACATAAGAGATAAAGAGTATATAAGGAAGGAGAGATGGAGGGAGAGGTATGGAGGGAGAGAGAGGAAGGTGAGAGAGGTGAGATAGAGAGAAATAGAGTGTGGTAGGGAGTGATAGAGGGATATGCGAGTAGAGAGGGATATGTGAGATAGATAGAAGTAGAGAGAGATAGAGATAGAGGGAAGGAGGGAGGGTGAGTGAGAGAGGGGAGGAAGGGAGAGGTAAATAGGGATAGGTGAGATAAAGATAAGTAGAGAAATAATGGTGACATATAGAGAAGGAGAGAGGGAAAGAGAGAATGATGAGATAGAGAGGAGAGAGTGAGAGAGAAAGAGGGTGAAGGAGTGAGAGAGAGGGAGAGAGAGAGAGGTAGAGGGAGAGAGAGGAGAGATAGAGAGTAGATAGGGGAAAAGGTAGGGAGGGAGACATCTAGTCAGAGAGAAATGGCTAGGGGAGATAAATATAATTAGTGAAAGGAGAGGTAGAGAGAGAGAAGTAAGGAGAGAATAAGGGAGGGAGAGAAGTGAGATAGAGAGTGGTAGGGAGTGATGGATGGAGAGGTAGGTAGAGAGGGATTAGGGAGATAGAGAGTAGAGAGGGAAGGAGAGGGAGAGGTATGGAGGGAGAGAGAGGGAGGTGAGAGAGAGGTGATGTTGGCATATGGCTTAGGGAGTTTGTTGATGTATGGCTTCTAGTTTTGTCATTGATGGAAACTAAAGTTATCAATTCAGTCTGCAGATCAAAATTGGTTCATGTCGGTAGGCAATGTTGAGAATAGAGTATTATCGATAGAAAGAAGGAAGAACAAGGTATCTAGTTAATATGCCAATTTGTATGCCTCACCGAATCATCATTTTGTGTTGTGGATCCACAGGATAGACTATTAAGCATATATGTTATCCTATAGCTAAGTCTTGTGTTGTTGCATTAATTGATGTATGAGTAAGGAGATCCAACAGAATGATTTTCTGTCTACTTGCTCATTGTGGTTGACCTAGTGAATGTAGTGTGTCATGGATGTATAAAGGATGATTGTTTAAATATTTTTGTGTTCGACAATTTTGTTTTGAGTCCCAGCTATAGTTTGGCTGATGTGTGTGGGTGCACATCAAAAAAAAATTATGATTTGAGCCGACATGTGGAGAATATTATATTTTATATGAAGCTAACATATAGTGTTTGAATTCTTTCTAGTGGATATATATGCAAGTTCAAGCAATACATTTTGTAGGCATGATGTGTGTGTAAGTGTGTGTAAAGCATATCAAAAGTGTGTAAGAATATCAAAAGATTGATTGAGTGTATTTTTCTAGTATAGAAGAGGATTTGGTGGCAAAGTAGAGCGAAGTGCAGAGTTTAATAGAAGGTTTAGAATTTGATTCATGAGCTTCACTAGAACTAAATCCAAGCATTTGTAGATGCTATCTTCTCAATTCAATCTTTTTTTGTAATCTCAAATATTTTGTAACCTGAAGTGAGCCTTCCTTATTTTGAGCAGTGAGCTCTAGGTAATGTGCCTAAATGCATGTGCATTCCCTTTTATTCATACTTTTAATAGAGTATAAATTGTGGATTAATCTCCACTGTGGTTTTTCCCTAACAAGGTTTCCAAGTAAAAATTTTGGTGTTATGGTGTTCTCATTGTTTCTTAAATGTGCTTACATGTTTATTTTAGTTTAAATGTTGTGAATGGTTTGTGATCTAAATTGAATTTTAAGATTTGTCGAACACTGATTCACCCCCCTTCTCAATGTTCCTTAAGTCCAACAATTGGTATCAGAGTAGGTTTCTCTTCAAAAGTTTAACAACTTGAGGTGAATCTTGGAATACAATGGACTCTGGTGGTCTTCAACAACAACTTATGGTAGAACTTGATGATCTTGATTAGTCTAAAGCAGAAGTCTTGGAGTTAAAAGTAAATCTTGTGGATGCTGAAAAATGTATTCAATCCTTGAAGGATAAAATCAATAAGTCAAGAGAAAAGAGGAAGGAACTATGTGATTAGCTGAAACAAAAAGAAAATAAAATCTTGGAATATGTTCACCTGAATGAAACCCTAAAAGAAATAACTGAATAATGTGAAAATCTTGCTAGGGACAATGCTACTCTAAATCTTGAGATAGAATTTGTGGTGATGAAGCTAAGGAGATTGAAGAAAGAAATAAGAATGAGGATAATCTGGCTTAGTCCTTGAAAGAAAAATTTGAAGAATGCAGCAGAGTAGATAGTGGATTCATTCAGTTGGATATTGAACTACAACAATCCATAAATAATGAACAGGAGCTTAAAAGATAGATAGTTATTCATAGAGATGAACTTTCTACTTCAAATGAATACAAGGAGAAGTTTAGGATCAGTTCTACTAAGCTTGATGATATGACTAAAGGACAGAAGGATGCAAATGATAAGTGAGGTCTTGGATATGGGAAGGAAGAAAGCTCTGGATCTAAACACAAGGATCCCAAACAAAGAAATTAGATGAACAAAGGAAGAAGGTATTTGATAAGACAACCCAATCCTCAGAAGTTTAATGGTTATTGCTTTTCTTGTAATAAATTTGGCCATATTACTTCTCAATGTAGAAGAAAAGTAAATTCAAGCAGTCCATCATTTCCTAGTCAATGATTTAGTTGTAATAAGTTTGGTCATAAGTCAATTGAATGCAGAAGTGTGTCTATTAACTTAAGGAATGTTAAATGCTACACCTGTGGAAGATTTGGACATGTTGCTAATCAATTTAGATCAAGGGGAAATCAATGGAATGAATGGTCTAGATAAAGAAATCTGGTTTGTTACAACTGCAACAAATTTGGTCACATTGCAAGATTCTATAGGAACAAAAACATGGATAGAAGAGTTATGGTATATCAAGGAAGGAATTTATAGAAAGATGACAAAGGAAAAGGAAAAGTGAATGTGGAAGAAATAATAGATCAGATGAAGAAAATATGGATAAATAAGAATGAATTTGATGAAGGAAATAAGCCCATACTAGAACCTGGCTTTGGTAATCCCTCCAGTAATTCCTCTAGAAATTGATTTTAGGCCATCGGCCTAGGGGGAGTTTCTCAAGAAAAATCATTTTCCCCCCTGTCAGTAGCTGGCACCAGAATGCAAGAATTTGTCAATAGCTATGCCATCATTCAAAAAATCTAACTGTGATCACTTGTTCTGTAAGTTGAGATCTAGAAGGTTCACGGATGGATTCTTCTCTTGCTATCTAAGAGAGCAGAGTAACCAGAACTTCTAGGGAAAAACATTTAATGTGATAAAAAGGATTAGGTGTGCAAGTTATAAAAAGGGTATTTGGAACCCTCATTTGTCACTTTGTATTGAAGAAGAATAGTGAAAGATCCTCTACATCAGAACTTTGAAGGAGTCAAGTCGATTCGGCATAAAATTTATCAGGTATTTTAATTGTTTGCAAAATTTCTAATTTTTGGTGCTCTATAGAACTTGTTGAGTATGGAAAGTAAAATGAAGCAAATCAAAGGAACGGTGAATTTGGATGAATATAGTAGTAGGAATATTAGGGATGTAAGAAATATGTTTCCAGCTAATGAATTGAAGTGGCTTGAAGGTGCGAAACATGGGAGTTTGGACATTTGGAATGAATTTCCTTATTTTGACAATGCAGAAGTGGTTAGGTTAATCTTGAACAGATTAAATGAGGATATTTTAACCTTGGAAAAACCATATCTTATTTCAAAGGATGTGATTAGAAATTTAATAGGATTATGCAATGTTGGAGATATTCCAAAAAAGAATTCAATTCAGAATAAGGAAGTTGAAACCCTAACTAGTGTAACAAGAGATCAGAGGGCTCTAGTAATTTCGACGATCAAAGATCCATTGACAAGGTATATTACATATGGAATTTCATACAAGATTTTCTTCAAAAATAGGGAAGGATCAGCAAGAACAATTTACATTTCGCATAAGATCATAATGGAGGACCAAGACTTTGACCTGTGTAGTTTGTTGAAAGATCAATTGATGGAAAATGTGCAATTGACAATGGATGCAGATTATTCTTTTAGGTGTTGATGGAAGGAGAGTGAATTGGTCTATAAGAAAAATTTTGAACATTCAAATACTCTGGAAAATTGTGAGCAAGAATATGAAAATTTCTTTAAAGTGTTGCTAGGGAAGTTTGGAGTAGTTGGTATCTCTCTTCCGGTAAAAATAGTTGAAGTTGGATCATCTTCTGGTAATATGGAGAGGAAGCGGAAAAGAGCAATAGAGTTTGCTGATGACACTCCTCTGGCAATCAAGTCAACAAAATCTAAAGGAAAAGGCAAAGAATAGATAATTGTGGATATACTTGATGAAGATTATGATGAATACACCCCAAAAGATGAATTGAAATCAGTTGAACTGGATGTAATAATTGAAGGAAATAAAGAAGAAGGAATCTTATTCAAAACAAAGATATTGTAGATAGTTCAAGAGAAAGATGGAATGTAGAAGATTGCTGACATATGGTTAGATAGACCCTCATATGAGCAGGACCTGATTGAGATAACTCTAGGAAGATATTTTGTGCAAAATAGCATTGAATTGGAAAGTTTGGAGAATGTATTCCCTAAAGAGTTGATTAAATGTATCAAGTAAGCTATGGCCTCTGAGTCTCAGGATAAGAAAGAGGAAGAAATAATCTTACATTTGAAGGAGCAGTTCAGGTTATCCCTTACCAAGTTAAAAAGGAGTATGAATGTGTTGAGCTAGTGTATAAACTCAGCAAATAACATCTACAATTATTGTCCTTGGTGGCCTCATGTAGTTGGAAAATACAAGGATAAGCTAGAGAAAATTGAAAGTGAGTTGAATAAAATTGGACATGATTACAATATGTTTCAGGACCAAGATAGTGCAGTAAAGAAAAGAATTCATGAGTTCCAGGCTAAGCATGCAAAAGTTCACTTTTTCGGAAACACCCTTGTGGACACCTTCTGGAAAGTGAAGGATCAAATTGAATGCAAATTGGAATAGTTGATTGAAGTTCTAAGGAAAGGAGAGAAGTTGGAAGAAGAAATTACAATTCCAAAATCCCTCATTTAGATCATCAACCAAACATCAAAAAATAATAGTTTGATAATAATTATTGGGATTGTTGTAGATGCTTGGAAGAAATTTCTTCCAGAAATGAAAGATAAGTATAAAATATTTTTTTGACTTGTGCAGCAACTATAGTTTTCCAAATTTTGATCAAATTTCGATTCAGCAAAGGGGGAGGGTGAGCCCATAATAGTGGTTTACAATTTTTGGCCAAACTGGACACTGAAATTATTATTTTTAACTAAATCTTCACATTCGGGCACCTATAGCGGCTAAACTGTGAGGAATTTGAAGACGGTGCAAACTAGAGTCTCATCAAATTTTGTCTGTAGATTCTAAAAATATTTTTTTCAAAATTTTTGGAATCAAATTGCACTTCTTTTTCCATCTCCTACGAAAATTGATTTTTTCAAAACAACATTTTTAAAAAGTGACACACACTGTATAGCATAACTTTTTTCCATGAAGGATAAAATTATAATTCTTTCAAATTTAGATTTTTAACTCTGATATCTAGTGCTTCCACTTGGTTAGATATTTTTTATTGAATATTTTTGCTTAATCAAGTTTCAAAGTCAAACGAATTACAATTCAGACATAGCGATCGTATAACACGTAACTTTTTTTGTATATGTCAAAATTTAATTTAATTTTTTGTTGGATCAAGGACTTCAATATCTCGTGCACTCATATTTTTCAATTTTTTTTTTGATAATCTTCTATTTTTCCACATGTGAAGAAAAACAAATTCATTTTCGATGAAAAACCTATGTTTCATAAAACTTAAAAAACAAATACATAACAAAACCAAAACATATTAAAATTATATTCATTGGATAGCTTGTTCTGAGGAATACCATAATCATTTGAAATAAATTTTAAATGAATTCATTTGATCCCCCAAAAGCTAAATCAAAGTGATTTTTTATCAGCATTTTGATAGGTGTAAAGGAGACGCATTTATAGGTATGGTTTAAAACTAGCGAGGTTCTATCCAAGGGGGTTTGATCTAAGGTGATTTGATCAAACCCTCTTCAATTGGAATCCTTAAAATGGAACTTTTTAAGGCTTAAATCATTATATTTTCTAAAAATATGTGATTTCAGCTAAAATTCGTTCCTCTCAGGAATTGTAAACCACTATTATGACAGCACCCGGGAGGGAGAGAGAGAACAGTAAAATTTTGTTTTAGCAAAAGAGGGAGAGAGTGCAATAAAAATATTAGAAAAAGGGGGAAAGAAAGTAGTAAAGTTTTGTCATTGATGTCAAAGGGGAGGAGAATGTAGTGAAAAATGCCTTGACATCCTAAGGGGGAGCAGTTTCTTGTTGTGCTTCAAATTTTGGAGTTTGGCAACATATCTTTGGTTCTAACACTTAGTCATTTTTCACTAAGTGTTGTCATCAATGCCAAAGGGGGAGATTGTTGGCATATGGCTTGGGGAGTTTGCTGATGTATGGCTTCTAGTGTTGTCATTGATGGCAACTAAAGTCAGCAATTCAGTCTGTAGATCAGAATTGGTTCATGCCAATAGGCAAAGTTGAGAATAGAGTATTACCAACAGAAAGAGGGAAGAATAGGGTATTTGGTTAATATGATAATTTGTATGCCTCACCAGATCATCATTTTGTGTTGTGGATCCTTAGGATAGTCTATTAAGCATATATGTTATCTTATTTCTAAGTCATGTGTTGTTGTATTAATCGGTGTATGAGTAAGGAGATCCGACAATGATTTTTTGTCTACTTTCTCATTGTGGTCGACCTAGTGAATGTAGCATGTCGCGGATGTATAAGGGATGATTGTTTAAATGTTTCTATGTTTATGAATTTTTTTTTGGGTCCTAGCTATGGTTTAGCCAATGTGTGTGGGTGTGCATCAAAAAAAAATTATGATTTGAGCCAACATGTGGAGAATATTATATTTTGTGTGAAGTCGACATATAGTGTTTGAATTCTTGCTAGCGGATATATATGCAAGTTCGATCAATACATTTTGTAGGCATGATGTGCTTGTAAGTGTGTATAGAGTAGATCAGATGTGTGTGAGAATATCAAAAGATCAGTTGAGTGTATTTTTCTCGTACAGAAGAGGATTTGGTGGCAGAGCAGAGTGAAGTGCAGAGTCTAACAAAAGGTTTATAATTTGATTCATGAGCTTCACCGGAACTGAATCTAGGCATTTGTAGATGTTATCTTCTTAGTTCAATCTTTTGTTGTAATCTCAAACATTTTGTAAGGCAGTGAGCCTTCCTTATTTTGAGCTATGAGCTCTAGGCAGTGTGCCTGAATGCATGTGCATTCCCTTTTGTTCATATTTTTAACAAAGTATAAATTGTGGATTAATCTCCACCATGGTTTTTCCCCTAACAGGGTTTCCACATAAAAAATTTGGTGTTATGGTGTTCTCATTGTTTCTTAAATGTGCTTGCATGTTTATTTCAGTTTAAATGTTGTGAATGGTTTGTGATCTGATTTGAATTTTAAGTTTTTTCGAACACTAATTCACCCCCCCTCTCAATGTTCCTTGAGTCCAATAGGTGAGATAGAGAGAATAAAGAGAGAGTGGTAGGGAGTGATGGAGGGATATGTAGGTAGAGAGTGATAAGTGAGATATAGAGAAGTAAAGAGAGATAGAGATAAAGGGAAGGAGGGAGGGTGGGCAAGAGAGGGGAGGATGCGAGAGGTAAAGAGGGATAAGTGAGATAAAAATATGTAGAGAGAGAATGGTGACATATAGAGAAGTAGAGAGTTACAAAGAGGGGAATAGAGAATGGTGAGATAGAGAGGAGAGAGTGAGAGAGAAAGAGGGTGAGGGAGGAGTGAGAGAGAGAGAGAGAGGTAAAGGGAGAGGAGAGATAGAGAGTAGATATGGCAAAAGGTAGGGAGGGAGACATCTAGAGAGAGAGAGACTGGGGATAAAGATAATTAAGAGGAGGGAAGGAGGTAGAGAGTAGATAGGGAATGAGGGAGGGAGGGAGGAGAGAAGCGAGATAGAGAGGTGTAGAAAGAGTGCTAGGGAGTGATGGATGGAGAGGTAGGTAGAGAAGGATTAGGGAGATAGAGAGTAGAGAGGGAGGGAGAGGGAGAGATATGGATGGAGAGAGTGGGAGGTGAAATAGAGAGTAATAGAGAGAGAGTGGTAGGTTGTGGTGGATGGAGAGCTAGGTAGAGAGGGACACAGGAGATATAGATAATTAGAGAGGGAGGGAGAGAGGGAGGGAGATGTAGTAAGGGAGAGAGAGGTGAGATAGAGAGAAATAGAGAGTTGTGGAAGGAGAGGTAGGTAGAGAGAAGGAGAGAGGAGATAAAGATAAGTAGAGAGGGAAGGAGAGGTAGAGAGAGGAGGGACAGAGAGAAGTAGAGAGGGAATGAGGGAGGGAGGGAGAGGAGTAGGAGGAGAGAAAGGTAGAGATAGAGGTGTAGAGTGTCAGGTTTGATGGATAGAATTAGGTAGAGAGGATTGAGAGATGGAAACTGATAGATAGGAAGAAGAGAGGGAGAGAGGGAGAGGTGAGGAGTAGAGAAATAAGAGAAAGCGGTAAGGAGTGATGGAGGAGAGAGTAAAATTAGAGAGAGAGAGAGAAGGATGGAGGGAGGGAGATAGAGATAAGTAGAGAGGGAAAGAGGGAGGGAGGGAGGGAGAGAGAAGTGAGGTAGAGAGAATTAGAGGGAAAAGGAGATAGAGAGAGAGAGAGAGAGTTCTTGAGACCAAGGGAGAGAGAGTCAGATAAAGGGATGGAGATAGTGAGAGATAGGTCTAGAGTGTAAGGGATAAAAAAGAGTGAGATAGAGAGAAATAATATAACTTGTTGATTACTGAAATTTGACCTCCTGATTACTGAAATTTGACTAAGTCTGAAATTTGTGAGATCTTCCAAAAACTAGAATTTGCATTATAACTCCTAGAGATCCAAAACCACTCTCAAAAATCCTGAAACTATATACATGAAATATAACTTAAAGTATATGAATGCAAATTTCAACTTATACTTTCATGTATAAGTAAAAAAAGGATAACGAGAAGAAAGTAAAAAAAAGAGAGAAGAAAAATAAATTTGATGTAACACACTCAAATTTTGTTAATGCATTCGCAAAACACAAAAGCCATGTCAAAACTAAGATATAACGTGAGCGCATTATAACACACATGCGTTATAGCTTGCTTTGGGAATCCCCAAGCCTTGGGATTGGTATTTTCCTTGGAATACCAACCCAAAGGCTTGGAGGGTATTCCCAACGACCAAAGATCTATTTTTGCAAATTCTACAATATTTCACATAATTGGGTTCATGCTCACCATCAAGATTGCATGTGGTTCAATATCGAACAAATCAAACATCTAGGTAATGTTAGGTTCTCTTAGTTATCCAACGATGTAATTTTTTTCACTTTCTAACAATGTTAAGCCTTTCATCCATAATTTATTTTGTTTGTGTCTCTTTTTTGGAAAAAAGAAATTTTTGGTGTTTTTTCATTATAAATTAACCATTAATCAAAATTTCAAATAAATTACATTTTTAGAAACTAGACTACATTCTACAATTTAAAAAAAAAAATCAAGTAGTTTCCAAAATTTCTAGGGGTAGCACAACCAAAATTATGTTTTTCAAGAAGTTTCCACTTAGATAATTAGTAAAAAATCAAATTTTTATTAAAAAATTATTAGAAAAATCATGCATCAACTACATACTACTAGCTAACCTCTCACTATAGTGATTTTAAAAATACTTTAAAAAAAGTTCATCGTGCTAGGGTCGTACAAGAGTTGCTATGTTATGTTTTTTTGACAAAAACAACACCAATTTGTGTACATCCCTCTTTTGAACCCCTTAATCTCAACCATTTTCAAAATAAATTAGTATTTTAGAAAGTAGACTTGAAGCACTTCAATCCTTGTTTTTGTTCCATCTCAAAATTTTGAGTGTAACTATCCTGAATTTCACATCCAAGGTCAGTATTTCCTTATTTCAAAAAAAAAGTGGCCACTTAAGCCCCCATTTTGGGAACCATCTTTGTACACTTACCCGTAAAAGAAAGAATAACATCCCCTACAACAACATAAATGTTCTCTCCAAAGACATTATGGTTTGTCGGTAATCTCACTACAAGATATTGTACTTATATATTAATGTGTTGCATCTTGTGTACATATCTATGCAACTTGGATGTTAATGAATTACCACAATAGGCCAGTAGCACCTTATATGTACAGTTAATAATAAGTAGTATTTAAAACAACATTTACATTATTTTCTATTTGAAAAATAAACTATAGAGGATCTACCAGAAAAGTGTAACTTCCAAAATAAAAAGTAAACTATATGAATTTAGATGACACTCATTAGAAGTTTCTATTGATCAGAGTGCAACCTATGTCATGCATGAGCTCCCTTTTTTAGTATAATTTCTAAAAACATGGATCTCACAAACGATTGTTGAACATAAGTTGGAATTGATGTCAAAGGAGTTCATTGATGTCAAAGGAGTAATGTCTAAGGATGATTAATGCTAGTTGAACAATGAATGTAAGAGCATTTCAATTATTATTAGTAGTGCATTTTGAGAACAACGAATTTGAATGCTTACTATATGCTTGCAATATCACGCCTACATATATTCATATTGATAGAAATAATTTAAAATTCTAATGCAGAATGTTGGAGGTCAGTGACTGAGGGCAAAGAGATTTCTCTGGCAATATAGTCATGTTCCACATTCACTTATGGGTGTGTGTTTTTCTCTACAATTTGAAAGGAGAGTATGCCTACATGTGTTCTATCACATTCTACAATTTTCAGAAGTTATTTTTACCATGCAAAAGGTTTGAAGTGATAGAAGGTTCACTATATTTTTCTATTAATTAGTTGGTGTATTGGAACTATGCGACAATGGCTAGTAGCATGCAACACTTGGAGATAGTGTGTGATGTTAAAATAGGTTCAAGTTAAGGTTCCTATGGAAGCTCACAACATCATATTATTTTAGCAGCAACAAATTTGATTTAGGACCTTCTCATTACATGTTTCATGTAATTTGAATTTAGGTCCACCTTATGTGGTCCTAGTTAATTATAGATCCTTGGCCGCCATGAAGTGTTGAACACTAATGTAATGCCCTATATAATCATCATCTCACTTCACACGATAAGTGTATGTATGAGTGTGTGGATGTGAATTTTTGAAAACTTTTATGAACAAGTATAATTCAATGGGAGTTGCATTCACTGATAGTGCACCATTATCAGAAAATCTTAAGGAGTGTAAGAGAGGGTCTGAGACATGCTCAGATCTTAAGTAAGTTGTGTTATCAGCATTGGAGATCCACAAGCTTTATCTTTGTATTCTAGTAGGACTAGTGTTCTACTCATTAAGTTAGTGCTCAAATATATGTACAGGGGATTGGTGTCTCTAGTAGGTTGTTTCCTACATATGCTTCAGGGGATTGGTGTTGAGCTGGTAGGTTGGTGCCTACTTCATGACTATAACTTGTTCATTATTTTCTGATACTAGATTTGGACAATAGTTCCAAGCAACTTTTCTCACTGTGATTTTTCCCATTCAGGGTTTTCATGTATATCTAGTGTTTGTTGTGTGAATGTGTGCTTCTATTGTTGCTTAATTGGTCACAACATATTTTTTCATGTTTGGATATTCATATTAATTGAATATTTTAAAATATATTTGATATACTGATTCACCCCACTCTCAGTAGATCGTGTGCCCTTGAATGATAAGCTTTTGAGATAACATTTGAAGATGATTAGATAGTAATACAAAATTTACATTCATGAGGATAATTTTCTCCTCGATATATGATGACAAGCCATGGATTATTCCACATGCCACTGCTAGTCTAGTTTTACTTTTGATTTAGAGATCAAATGTCTATAACTTTGATGGTTATGAATTTGTGAGGTTGAATTCTACTTTTATATCACCAAAACATTAATCAACTCTAGTATTAGGGTATCCCAGGCCCATTGTGTGTTGTAAATATAGAACACTAATTGACATCACCATAGTTAATGTTTAGCAACCATTTAGAAAATAAATAATTATCATTACATATTTCATGCAATAAATTGGAAAGGAATGAGACTTCTTGATAATTAGAATTCTTTTAATACGCAACCTAACTATATATGTAACTATATTACAAGTATAAAATACATCAAAAGCACAAAGAAATTTATATGTTAATTTTCCTAAGAAAACTATTTCCCAATCTATTCTTTTCAACTCAAGTCCTATACATACATGTTAGCAATCATAACAATTTTACCATGTTATAACAAGTGACCATCTAACTTAACCTAACACTTTCTATGTTGGTGCATGTTCTCTCATTTATGTTGTGCTACGTATGAATTATTAATTTTGTTTTTGTTGAAAGTTATGTAGATATCATTGGATATACCATACTAATACTTTCAAACTACATGTAGTCCTCCTTCATTCATTTGTGTCTCCCTCATTACACTGCTAAGCTTGTTTTAGTTGACTATGCACTATTTCTCTCATTAGGCCTTCTTCCTTACATTTCTTGGTACTTTTATAACCATTTCTTCCCAACCCATTACCTTTATTTTATACTTTTTTCTTTGCTTTTATTTGGAACCATTCCTTCTCAACTATGAATATGCTCCAAAATAATAATCACACTTTCCTTTCAACATAAAAAATGAGATTCTATCATCCTTGGTTGCTTCAACTCTTTGCACCTAGCCCATGCTTTCAATATGGAGGGTATTGCTATTGAAGAGGGCTATTGAAGAGGAAAATCCAATGGTTGTTGGCAAAGAAATGGTACAAGATCCATTGTGTGGTCTATACTACTCTAAATTTGTATCTCTATTTCTATCTAATGAAAAGGACCTCTTGCAAAATGCTTCACTCATTGAGAAGTTGGTTGAGAACTATATTTAAAGCTACCTCATCTCTAAGGAAAATCTTAATGTTCCATTGGAAGCATATGACCTCTATCATGGTTCAACTCTCATTGGCGACCTATTTAATTTCACTTAAATAAAGAAAAGGACTCTATATTTGTATCTATTTTTAATTTCATTCAATCTAGTTTGCAAAATGACAATGGAAGCAATATATAATTTGCTATTAACACACACCTTTTGGACTTGGGAACAAATATGGTTCTTGAACTTTATTTTTGTTACACAACTGAATGTAAACTTTAATTGTATACTTATTTATTACTAGTTATACCTAGGTGTAATGATTGAGAATCATTATACCTCAAGCTTTAATTTTATAGTTCCTCTTCATCAATTATTGTAGTCTTCCTAACTTTGAGTTTATCTTTTGGAATGTTAATGGTCCAAAATCTAATTACTCATATTTATTTCAATAATAAATTATATTTCTCAAGTGGACCTCCCTCATTTATCTAAAAATTGATCTACCATATTGAATAAATGTCTCTATATGCTTTATTATGCCACATATCATATATTATTTAATTATACTTGATTTATTAAATAATACCTTATTTTCTTATATTCATTTCTTTAATCTCAATATGTGCCCACAAATGGGACAACATACATTATAATAGACACGTGATTATTGGAAATCAAATCATGCAACAAGTAATCTATCTAGCAACAACTATTGACATGAACCTAACACAATGTGTCTCTTGTTAATATTTGACAAGTCTAAAAAGTGTTGGCTAAATGAATAAATCATGCCTATATGGAAAGTGTTGTTTTTAAGAATTAATTGTTTCTTTTAAAAAAAATGCAATCAACATTAAAATAGTGAGCTTCCCTTATACATTCTCCTCCATCATGGTTTTTAATTTAGGGAACAAATTGTACACCTATTTCTAGTGTTTGAAAATATTAAAATAAGGAATATAAAAGTTATTTCTAGTTGTGTTGGGTAGTTTGGAGAGGCTTGGAATTTGACATCCTCTATTTGTCATATGAAAATTAATGATTTTTTTAGTGGCTACTATTTGTGAATTGGTTAATAATTGAAATTGGGGATTCAAAATTTGGCTAATAGTACAAGTTGTAAGGTGAACTAAATCGCCATATTTTTACAAAATTTTATTTTAGTCCTAGTTAGATCATAATTTATTTCATTTTATTAAAAATTTAAACTCAAAAATTACCACAATATTTGATACTTAATTGGATCATATTTTCTTAAATTTTATAAATTATAGTAAAAAATAAAATTAATTCACCAAAAATATCATATAATTATTGGTTAATTTAGGGTCATATTACTAATTTTTAATCACCACCATTGATTTTATCTATAATCTAATGCTTGGGGTTGTATTCCATGGGTTAAAATGTGCTCATGGATTTCTAATGCCCATTGAGCCTAAAATTGTGTAAGGGTCATTGAAGATTTATAATCTAATGGTTGGGGTTAAATTCCATGGGCCAAAATGTACCAGAGCTCCAATACCCATGCAACCTAAAATAGAACCCAAAACATATATTATAAATAAATTTAATGGTGGTAAAATAATTTAGGGCTCATTTAAAATACTCAATGTTTAATTTAAGATATTAAGGAATTAATGAATTATAGACATAAGCACTACACCTAAAACTAGTCAATATATTGTCACCATAAAGCCCTTACTTTTTTATGGGATTTATTTTAAGGAAGGATTCACAATGGTAATTAATGAATTTATATATTTTTTTAATATTCACCAAAATTTTGTAAAAATTTCTCACAATTTAAAAAAATTGCTAATAAAATTAATATTTTTTTAAAAGAATCTCTAATAGAAATTAATATTTTTTCAAAAAATGACAGATTTTCCAAGATTATATATCTTTTTTTTAGGGTGGGTTTCTTAAAGTTATCACTGATTGAAATTCTATGACAATTTGGTCATTTAAATGTTTTTCATTTAGCATTTTAAGAAGAATATAAATTGTCAAAAAAAATGTTTAATTTCTAGAAAAATTTATTTAAAAATATTTATATTAAAATATAATTAGGCTTAGTGGCATCTGAGCGGTTGGATAGATTTCTTGTTTCTAGTTATTGGGTGGGCAGCAACATTGTCACTTGCTCTAAGATTTTGGACTAGTGCAGCTCCAATCATTGGCCAATTAAGTTTTTTGCTTCTTCTTTTACTATCCTGGCAAAGAATCATCCTTTCAAATTTTAGCTTATGTGGCTTCGAGATTCTTCTTTGCATGATCTTGTTGCTTAGTGGTGGCAGGATGGAGCCTCTGCATACGATATTGCTATGTATTCTTTGGTTAAGAAGCTACAATATGTCAAATATCACATCAAACGATGGAATTGGTCATCTTTTGGGAATCTTCGGGCCAAGAAAAGGGAAGCGCAAGATTGTCTTGTTGTTATTACTCACCAAATTTGGGATTTGGGATTTTCAGAGGCTCTTGGTCATGTTGAGTCCCAGGCTCTGAAATTGGTGGAGTGGGAGCTTCGTGAGGAGATTTTCTGCAAAAAAAAGGCTAGGATTGACTGGCTTCAAGAGGGTGACAGGAATACTAATTTCTTCCATCATTTTGTGCAAGCTCATCAAAATAAGTGTTATATCTCTTCTCTTGTTAATTCTGAGGGTCTTTTGATTTATTTGCAATAGGCTTTTTCTAGAGAGGCTCGTCAGTTTCACTCTACTTTGTTTACTGAGGATTCTCTTCCTGTTGAGGCTAATGAGAATATGGTCCTTACTTGCATTCCTTCTTTGATCTCTAATGATTTGAATGCTTCTCTTACTTGTTCAATTACTCTATCTGAAGTGGAGGAGGTTGTGTTTGGGATGAATAAGGGGAAAGCTCTTGGCCCTGATGGTTTCCCAGTTGAATTTTTCTAGGAGTTCTGGGATATTGTGAAGCTAGATTTGTTGGAGGTTGTCTGGGAGTCTCTTCATAGTAAGTAGATGCTTCGAGCCATGAATGCTACTTTTTTGGTTCTCATCCCTAGAAAGGAAGGTGTTGATAGGCTTGAATTTTTTAGACCTATTGCGCTCTATAATGTGGTGTATAAGATTATTACAAAATTGATTGTTAAGGGGCTTAAACCTTGTCTACCTGTTGTCATTTCTGAGGAGCAAGGAGGATTTGTGGTGGGTTGTCAAATTTTGGATGGGGTGGTGGTAGCCTCTGAGATCATTCATTCTATGGTGACCTCTAAGGATAGGTCTATGCTCATCAAGTTGGATATGGCCAAAGCATATGACATAGTTAAATGGAGTTTTCTATAGAAGATTTTGTTGGCCTTTGGCTTTTCTTCAGATTGAGTGAACTAGACTATGAGTTGTGTGACTTCTTCTTCATTTTTAGTTATTGTGAATGGTGAACCATCAGAGCTTTTTGGTGCTACCAGGGGCCTTTTTCAGGGGGGTCTACTCTCTCCTTATCTATTTATTATAATGGTAGAGGGGTTGGGTCAGTTTCTTAAATTTTTGGTTTCTCAAGGCTTGATTCATGGCTGGTAGTGGGGTTTGGGTCTACCAACACTTTCTCATCTCTAGTTTGTGGATGATACCTCTCTTATGGGGTTGGCTCACATTCGGGAGGTTGAATCCTTTAGGAAAGCTTTAGATACCTATCTTGCTGCTTCAAGTTAGAAAGTCAATGAGTAGAATTCTTCTATCTTCATCTTTAATCCTCCTCAGGCTATTCAGCAATGGATTGCAACTATTTTGTGATTTCAAATTGAGTCTCTTCCCTTTGTTTATTTTGGTATTCCTCTTGTTGTTGGTCATCAGCCTAGGTCCTCCTAGTAGATGTTGCTTGATAAGCTGAGGTGGAAGGTAACTCATTGGACTCATCGATGGTTTTCTACAACTACTAGAGTGACTCTTCTCAAGTTAGTTATCCAGGCCCTACCCATCTACAAATGGTTTGTTCAAATGACTCCTATGTATTTCCTTAGGGAATTTGATGCTCTCTCATGTCAATTTCTTTGGAGTGGTAACTTGTTGTTCCTTAAGTGAAGCCTTGTTAATTGGGAATCTGTGTGTAGACCAAAGCAGGAGGGTGGTCTTGGTTTAAATTCTACTATTTGAAACGGGTAAGTTCTAGCTGCTAAGCTTTACTGGTGTTGGTGTACCAATCAGCACTAGTTATGGGCCCATATTCTCAATCATAAATATCTTAGAGGTGTTTCTTCTTTTGAGGTTCCTTGCTATCCTCTAGAGGGGATTGGTTCTATGATTTGGCATACTTTGAAAGTGGGGGAAATTCTGATTAAGCGACCACTTTTTTGGATTTGTCATTCGAGGTCATAGGCTCTTTTTTGGTTAGATTCTTGGGATGCTCACCCACCTATTCTCTCTACTTTTCCTCACCACTAGTCCCCTTCTAATGTTTTTTCTATGGTTGGCTGGGATACCGTTGAGCATTATAAGGTTGCACAACATTGTGGATCGATTGTAGGCTTCCGTTGGAAGCATCATTTTGAGTGGCCACCTGGAGGGTCTGAGGAGGATAGGTGTGAGCTTGCTCAACTTCTGGCTTCTCGTTCTTGTAATTCTTTAAGGGGACCTAATGTCCTAGCTTGGGATGGTTCTAATTTATCTGGGAAGTACTTTGTATCTGTTGGTTATAGGCAGCTTGGTAGGAAATTGTTTGGGGATATTGAGGTCCCTTGGTGGAAGCAAGTTTGGCACAAGTTGTCGTGGCCCAAGTGTAATTTTTTCATGTGGTTAGTTGCTCAAAACCGATGTCTTACTTGGGATAATTTATGTAAGTGGGGTTTCCAAGACCCTTCAATGTGTGTTTTGTGTTGTAACTGTGAGGAGAGTGTCTCTCATCTTTTCTTCCAATGTTCCTATACTAGGGAGATTTGTCATTTTTGGTGGAGGGTGTGGAATACACCCTGTTGGCATGTTTCCTCACTGGCTGAGTGTGTGGATTGGTGGGGTAGGGCCCCTGTTTCTACTTCCTTTCTCCAAGATGCTTGGGATCTTGGCCCTCCTTTATTATCTGGAACCTTTGGTTGGAGAGGAATCATCAAAATTTTTAGGATGTGATGTTGGAGGCCCCTCGCTTGTGGTGGAAAATTTTTCATTCTGTGGGAGAGACTATTGCGGCTAAGTGTGATCTAACTGCTTCAGTGGATCCTTGTGATGCTGGTTGTTATAATCGTCTTCATCTTCCTCCTCCGCAAAGATAGCTCATGCATAATAGATGTAGACATCCTACCCCAAAGGTGAATAGGGAAGGGAGATGGCCTCCTCCACTTTAGGGAGTCTTAAAAATCAACACAGATGGCTCTTCTTGAGGAAACCTGGGTCATGCAGGAATTGGTGGTGTTGGTCGAGATAGCTCTGGAGATGTTCAATTTATCTTCTCTATTTATAAGGGTCTTCTTACTAATAATTTAATGGAGGCTCAAGCCATTTTATCGGTTGTGGAGTGTGGAAGTCAATTAGGGTGGCAAAGGATCATATGTGAGTTTGATTCCTAGGTTGTGATGAACTTGTTGAATAGGCGACATTTAGAGGATGTCAGCTGGCATTTGGCTTTGATTGTTGAATAGATTCTTAACCTTTGTGTTTTTTTGGAGTTTGTTACTTTCACTCATATTCCTAGAGAATGGAATGGTGTTGTTGATTGTTTGGCTAAATGAGCTTCTGATCATATTCATGATTGGAATTTGGTGGACTGGGGTCAGTTACCCCTAGATTTGTCTCATTAGTTGGATCATTTGGTGGAGCTTGATAGGGCTATGTAATGCCCTTGCTTTGTACGTCTTGTTTTAATAAAAAATTTACCCCTCCTTTATGTAAAATATAATTAGGCTTATTAATCATACATATTAAATATAGAAAAATATAATTTTCTATCTTTAATAAAATATTGCAAATAATTTACTTATTATTTAAAAATATATTATTATGTATAATTACAATTAATTAAATATTTCTTTAATACGAATCATAATTTTTAAATAATTAATAAACAAAAAATTATTCCAATATAAGTCTTAAATATATAATTGATTATATTTAAAATCAAAATTAACTTCCCCAAAAAAGAAACTATTTTTTATTATTTTTAAATTGAGATACTAATATCAATGGTGCATTAAACATAAAAAAAAGATATCAAAGGTCAAGAACTCTTCTTGACTATATACTCTTCCATATTTGATAGACTTCATTCCAATTTATATCATTTCTTGAGGTCCATTTAAATATACTCTCATTAATGCATCTAATGTGTATAAACCTAACTTTGACTTTCTAACATCTTTGATGATGTTTTGTTTTGAAAATCCTTTTTCAAAATTAATAGTACTTGTAGGAATAGTAAGCACATATTGCCATAACTTTCATCATATGAGGATAGCTTATGTGCCAATATTTTTTGTTATGAAAGACTCTTCACACATTTTTAATCTTGAAACCATCAAAACTTAAATGTAATGAATATTTTTTTAACTCCTTTTTTCAAATCAGAAATATATATTTAAATTCATTGACATTATTTAAAGTAATATGTTGCAAATGTTGGAGAAGCTTTTCAAGCCAACACTTTGAGATATTATTTCAATTTTGACTATCTAATAGATAATAATGACTAAAGAGTTTTGTTGTATTACAAATAGGAAGATCTAGAAACATTTCATTCAAACAATCAATAAGAGATTGAATATAGTCGTTTGTGAGGTGTTCACAAATCCATTGTGTTACTTCGATTCGAGGTTGCATGGTATGCTTCCCTACATTCCCATGCTCAAATCCCTCAACTAGAATACATATTGTAATTCATGTCTATCAATAGCATCACTTTTTTTAAGAATTTTGAAAGATAAGTTGTACCTTCTTCAAATATACCTTTTCTCAAAAACTGTCTAATAAATTTCATATTTTTTCTTCAAGAGCCAAAGCAATAATTGTCATTGTCAAATATTTTCCACCTAAAAAATATTATTCAACCTATTTAATTCAACCAAAACATCAATAAGCATATGCAAACAAAATTGAATAGAGTAAATCCTTGTTCTTTCATATAATGATGAACACTTATTATATTTTTCCACAAAGTTAAGATAGCTCGTGATTTCACAATCCTTTTATGAATTATCCTTTAGATAACCATCTAATTGTGTAAATCTACAAAACATTTAAAACATCAATTTACATGATTCTAAAAAAATCAAGAATACTATTATTTTTTAGGGTGAATTTTGAACACACGAATGCACTTTATTTACTAATTTCTCAAAAAATAACAACTCAAGTATCCTTTTAGAAGCATTTTCTACTACTAGTGTCTCATGATGAGCTATACAATAATACACTGAAATAAGATTTGGAATATTTAATTTTAAAAGAGAAACAAATCCATTTTCTTGCCCAACCATTGTAGAAGCCCCATTTGTTGAGATAACTATTAATTTTTAATGGAAGTCCTCTATCATTTATCATTTCATTAATAATGTCATAGCCTTTTTTCTATTTGACACATTCATGATCATCATCAATATAGAAATAGGTGTCCCATGACCCTCAAATTTAACTATGTTGCATAAATAATAAGGTGTTTATATCTAAACTTTGATATAAACTTTCATTAATCATTAGTGAGAAAAAAATGATTTTCAACTTTTCTTCGACTGGGTATGTGCATGGAAATAGGGGATCAAAAGGGATCTTATGTGATCATCTTTTTTAAAAAATCAATAAAACTAATCTAAGACGAAAATTGAAGATAATCACACTCAAAATTTAAGATGCAATAAGATCAAGATTCATAGTGCTCTCAATCTACTTTCTAAACTATCATTTTTTTAAATGATAGATATTAAGACGTTCAAATAAGGGAACACGGGATGTGCTCCTATTTTTATCAATATTATTTTCCAAATCTCATCAATATAAAATTAGTTAACATCATATACTTTACATGTTTGGTCTTTTTGCTATTTTTTTAATCAATATGTATTTTTTACTAATTTGAAAGTGGACACATCTTGAAAATTGAAAATTGATTTGTTTAATGTGTATATAATAGAGTCCTGAATGATAAATATGATTTGTAATATTCCATTAAAGATTTAAAAAAATTACATTTTTCCATATTTAATATGTATGATTAATAAGTTTAATAAAACTATTTTAATATAAGAATATTTTACACAAAATTCTTCATAAATTAAAGGAAAAGGGTATGGTTGGATTCTTCCAAACATGTTTGTTCTTTGACTACTACACTATGGAGTTGGTTTAATATTTATTTCATTTTTTTTTAGTTTAAATATAAATCCTACAAAAAATAGTTGAAATTAATTTTCCACATGATCAGAGGTGCAACGCGTACCACGAGATTGGGGGGAGACTAGACCTCGTGACCTCTTGACTGCAACAGGTTGTTTTTGCCAATAGAGCTTGAACCCCCACCCCTTTAAAATTCACAATTAAATCCAAAAACAATTTTTTTAATTCTAAAAAATAAAAAATAACAAACTTAATTTGGAATGTCAGTTCAAACCCCCTTAAGAATGTGACCTCCCAAATTGTGGGTCAGACCCTATAACCCTATCAATTTACAAATCAAATATTTACAAAAAGGAATGCACCTTAAAATAAAAATGCAGAGCATAATTAGGGTCGCTGCATTTCCTTTCCTTAGAGACTATCTTTGTCAAACTGCACAAGTAGTACAGCAATAGGAAGCAACAAAAGTATGAAAGGAGGCGGCGGCAGGGGAGGCAAAATCAAAGGAAGAAATAATAGAGAGGCAGTCAGCCAGAACAGTAACAATGCAGATTCAATTGTAAAATAGTTCAGAAATGAATCTCTGATTCTTTTGACCCGCTTCCCCTCTTCTGTGGGGCACCTCCACCAATGGACCATTGCGAGAACACTCATTACTGCGCTAAAAATACCACTGGCATCTACACCCGCGAAGCTAAAACAGCCAAGAAACAATAAATTTTTCATCGTCTTACTGAAATTGTATGAATTTTTATATTGCATGTTGAAATTTCCTCTACAATAATTTGACATCATAGAATTCGTTGCTCTTGTAGAAGAAAAAAATAATTAAAATTAATTTAACGTACATCATTCTCTGAACAGGATTTTGAACAATGTCCAGCCAAGAACTAGGTAATGAAAGCTGCTACAAAATAATAGGAGAATCTTCTGGAAAGCAGCTAATACTCATTGAAACTTATCAAACTGCTTGAAGATTTAAATGCAGCTTTTGTACTTTCTAACGTTGGCAGTAAACTTTCCATTTTTTGGATGTATCTTGAGTTGGATTTGTTTTTGAACTAGGACTTCAGTTATCTGAAATCGGAACTATAAAATGATGTTTCCTGCTAACTTTTCTTTGTTTTTTTAACTATCGAACTGGGAGTTCAGTTATCTGAAATCAGATCTATAAAATGCTGTTTTTAGCGCCCGAATTTTTCCAAATGGAAAATGGTTTACTGCCGTGCGTGAGATAGGTTTTCTGGTCAATTGTGGACTGGCAAGTCCACAGGGAAAGCCTATGAACTAATTATAAATATAATTTAAATCATATAAATACAAAATCACTAAATAAACAAAGTCACCAATGGACTAATGATAGTCCATAAATAGAATGAATTAGACCATATGTTTTATTGAAATCAACTACAATTTCAGTCGCCAAACACATGTTATAGGCTAATGATGGTCCATAAATAAAATGAGCTAGACAACAGGAGGAGTAGCAGGGAGTAAAGTGGCAATAACATGGATAGAATTAGTAGAACCTTTTCCAATGATCAAGGTATGTGTTCCTGCTGGCAGTATCTTGTAACCTGCATTGTCCACCAAACCCAAACTATCACAAACATTGATCTTCATTACAACAACTTCACTGCTTCCAACTGTTAAAAACACCCTTTGGAATGCTATGAGTTGTTTCACAGGAGCTCCACCGAACCCTGATGGAGGCACAACATACAGCAATACTACTTCACTACCATCTCTAGTTCCATTGTTCTTTATTTCAACTTGTATCCCAATTTCCAACTTTTTACATAGTTTCTTAGAATACTTATCTTCTAAGCGAATTGAAGGACATTTGGAAATGGGTTGTCCTTGAGATTCGAACAATGTGTAACATTTTTGGTTTTTAGGCAAGTGCACTTTGAGGAATTGGAAAGTGTGAGACTTGATGGTGTATTCAAAGCTAGTGTAACTAAGGCAATAGCCAAATGGATACAATGTATCTCCTGTGTAAAATCTGTAAGTTCGGCCAGGATATTCTGTTTCTGGATTGGCTCTCATGTGCATGTCTGTCATATTCACTATCTCCACATACTTATTAAAATACCATGTCATTGGAAGACGACCACCTGCATAGATGAGTGGACAAAATTTTAAGTAAACATGTTTTATAAGTGAAAACACAAAATTTTAAGTAAATATGCTTTATAAGTGGTTTGAATTTAAATGTATGGGGACAAGATTCATATAAGAGGACATTGGATTGAACATAAACTCCAAGATTATCAATGTAAGAAATTAAACATGGTACATAAGTAAACCTAGAAGTATTTAATAAAATGGTTTTAAATCTACTATTATATACATGAATTTTATGTTTCTTCTGAATGTGCAACTTTCAAGTTTAATTCTTTAGTTTTATATAACAAATTATAATATTTGATCTTCCATACCTGGACTATGTGTTCCAAAAATTAGTTGAGCAATGGCATCACCTCCTCCTTGCCCAGGGTATCCCACCCATAGGATCCCTGCTATTTTGTCAGAGTTTTGTGCAAAAGAAATGTCAACAGCACTTCCTGTCATGACAACAAGAATAACAGGGCCCTTAGAAGCAGCTGCAACTTGAGACACAAGTTGCTCTTGTTGACCAGGTAAGAAGAGGTTTTCTCTATCATGTCCTTCAGCCTCAAATGTTAGATTATATCCCACCACTAGCACAGTAGCATCTGCTTTCTTTGAAGCCTCCACAGCTGAAGGTATTAAACTAGTATCCTTACAAGCAACATCATAACAACCAGGTGTGTAGTCTATCTTGACATACTTCTCCAAACCATTAGCAGGGGATGTATACTTACAAGGAATACCTACATGTTCAAGTTAATGGATTTTAGTTAGATTTTATTATATTTACAATTAAAATAAAATAAAAAAAGTTGTCAATTATATTTTGATAACTTAAAAACTCAAACTGGTCGAATTACCTGCATAGTTGCCTATCATAGCTGTGGTGGCATTTGCATTGGGTCCAATTACAGCCAACCTTGCTGTCTTGGAGGAGAGCAAGGGCAATGATCCATCATTCTTAAGAAGCACAATGCTTTCCCTAGCCGCTTCAACTGCAAGCTCTTGATGCCCAGGTGTACACAAGTCCTGAGCCCCAAGGCTTGCATACTCTTGACTTCCATCAAAGAAACCCAGCCTCATTAAAGTAGTATAGGTGTATACAAGAGCTCTGTCTATATCTGACTCTTTTACCTTTCCTTTCACAACTGCAGATTCTAAATATTTTGTATAATATTGTCCACAATCCAAATCCAACCCTAGTGTATCACAAACAACATGATTAATAAGCATCCCCCAACTACCCAAATAAATAAACTCCGCAATATATAAACTTCACCTGATCTTAGTACATATGCTACTGCATCCTCAGGGGTTTGAACATACATTTGGTTTTCGAATAATACTTGTATAGAATCACAATCTGCAACAATATATCTAAAAATAGACAATAACAATAATCTCAACATCAGCTATAAATCATAGCAGAAAACAATAATCCCGGCTATGCCTTAAATCTAATACAATTATAACAAAAAATTAGATTATTGTATTCATAATTAGCTCAACAGTGATTTTACTAACCCATTGAGTTTCCATTCACCCCTAATGGTGTTTTTCAAGAGCTGGGGATCTGCACAAGAAGGAATGCCATTTATCTTATTGAAGGAACACATGGCGCTACTACCAGCACCCTGCCTTACGCAAGCCTCAAATGGTGGTTGAAATGTATCCAGCATATCCTGTTGAGTTACCTAGATCTCCCAACAAATATTCTTAATGAAATGGTTAATATAGGATTCAAAATTACATATAGTTCAATATAGGATTCAACACACTTTCACAATCACACAGTTATTATGAGATTCAATATTACCAATGCAATTTAATGTAGGATTCAAAACTAAAATGATCAATACACTTTAATGCAGGATTCAGTTTAAATTGGAAAATACACATAATAAATATGCCTAAATGGTAATGATATTCTGAGTTGACAGGTAGATTGATATATCAGAAGAATAAAATATGCAATTGAACCCAAAGGATTACTAAGAATTGGCAATAAATATAGCATTTGTCTCAGACAATTACAAAGTTTATGACCTTAAAATATTGTTAGATTCACAATCAACCAATCTTACCTTTGCATCAAAATGGAACCGATCAATATTTTTCCAAGAATCAAGATCATAAGCAGTATAATGCTTGCAACAGGAAGCAACCTTAAGCATATTGGAGGAGCTATTGCTGGTATCTTGCAAGCCTCTAACATAGTTTACAGCATATCTGCTAACTACAAGGGGATCCTCTCCTGGAGTTTCCTGGGCTCGACCCCATCGAGGATCTCTCAGAAGGTTTATGTTAGGACTCCAATAAGTCAGCCCTGCAGTTCCTGAATTGTGCATACCCCTTGCCTCAGTTGACACAGCCTACACAAAATGTTTTTAAGAATATCAGATTTTGTCAATTTTTTCTGTAAGTATACCCATATGCTATTAAAAATCACCAGATTCTATCTACAAATGCCCATAATTTAAGGGTAGATATAGTCGTGTACTCCATTTAATTATTATTATTATTTTTTAAATAAATAACATATTCTAAGTTTAGATTTGTTTAGATGGTTTACCTAAAATCGCATTACATTCTCCAAATATATTATTGCACTTCTCCTGTTTATTAAAACATTTATCATAATTATTTACCTCTCCCATGACTCTCCAAAGAGTTTCATTAAAGGAAGCTGCACTGAGAATGACAAGAGGAAAGCTAGTGGCACCAGGCACTTTCTTGTCGAACACAACACCATGTCCTGTGTCCGAAACACCATGCAGCGCCTCCGACCACCATTCATATTTGGGAAGCCCCAGCCTGGGCACTCCAGTCGAAGTGCTGCCCATCTGTCCAACTTTTTCTGCCAAAGTCATGCGACTCACCAAGTCTATCGCTCGCTCTTCAAATCCCAAAGATGAATCACAAAATTTGTATTGTGTTATATCTTTTCCCATCATTTTGAACTTCTTCGGATCACACACGTAGCTTTCACACAGCTTCACAGCTTCACACCTGAATACTGTTACTGTAATTACAGCAACCATTACAGATACCCAACATTTCCAGTTCATGGTGCCTGCCATGATCCCTGCACCAAATTTAAGTTCAAAAAATAACAAAACCATCTTTAGCTTAATTTCAATCTGATAATCCTTGACGGACACAATAGCTCAATTTGAAACATCATGCTAAAATAATTTTCGTAAGTGATGCAAAACATCAAACTTTGGATACTAATCCTTCCGTGTAGTTTATGTTCATCTATATATAGTTGACACAGTACACACTGAAAAAAGACATCATACACTATAAAATCTCTAATCTTTCTTCCTACAAAGGACTGCAATGTAGTAATTTCAAAAGATTGAAACCATCTTCACAGAAGAAAAAGATTCTAACAATATTTTGATACCAAAATAGAAAGCCTATAAATTGAAATCCATCTAAAGAGTTAATCATTGACCTGATAGAATCATTGAGTTTAATCAGCTTTTTCTTGTTAGTTCAGACAGCAAACTGTGCTATTCAACGTTTCTGATTTTTATTTCAGACTTTACACTGTTAGAAAACAGTATCATTTTTTACAGCATTAAAGAACACTTCCATCCTTTGTTCATTTAAGATCACCAACCAGAATTGTAATAACACAATGTACATGATTTCTAAACAAATAATAAGCTCTGTATGCTCTCTAAAGTCTAAAACTAATAATAAACAGTCCTCATGTATTTGATTCCAAAACAGTCCTAAAAATAAAGCACAGTGCACCAAATTTAGACAGTTCTAAAGCACGATAACTTTGTGACTTACCAGAACGCCTAAATCACAGAGAGGAATGCAAGTGGCTGGCAAAGGTTTCTCCTCTATATATATGTGTGTGTGTGTGTATGTGTATATTACAGCACTCTCCAGATAAACAACTACAGATAAGAATAATTATATATTCTATCACCATATTATCTCCATAAATAAGGGTATTATTATCTCTCCACAATGTTATTGCCTCAAAAAATTTATATCCTAACTTCTCCAATTCAAAGTACAATCTATCTTAACAATTAAAAGCAATGCATTAAACTCTGTTTGTATTGCCTTTAAACGGGGAAAAAAATTTCTGCAAAAACACATTAATTGAAATAGAAAATACCCATCTTTTAATTAAAATGATAGGTAAATATTAAAATTTTATTTAAAGAAATATTTATGAGTAAAATAAAAATAAAACACCACATTTATTGAAGATTTTGTAAATGGGGTTGTAAATTAAGAAGGTTTAACTTTGGTAAAATTTTATTATTAAAGACATTTCAGCTGGAGTAGTACTGGGATGGCTGACCTTCGGAAAGGCTCAATGCTTCACCTCTTTGAACATCACCTAATGCAATGAGTGCTAAGTGGACCATTCATTATCATGAGAGATGGGTTCTTGTGAACGAGTACTCAAGAACCCATATCTAATGAAACATAGATTAACAAATTCATAAAACTACACAATTGAATCCTGATAACAATATCACAATTTGACACATTATGAAAAATACTTCTTACTTATAAATAAATAATTTTTTATAAATAATATAAACAAATAAAAAAAATTAAATCGATTTCCATTGTCAAATGTTCATCATGTTTTATTTTCTACTAAAGTAATAATATGTTCTGATGTTTTGCTGTAGATTTAGCTGTAAACTAATAAAATTGTACTTGAGGTGGCTGGTGTGGGTTCCTCCTCACCCATCCCGCATCCCCTTCTCCTGCCCTTAATCTCGCGAAAGTCTGAATTTCTTCAACTGTTTCTACCGGCCGTAAGTTCTCCATGTGCAACAAATCTGATCAGTCTTCATTTGTCCGCGTACTTCCATCAAAGCATACCACAGTTGGAAGGGCGGTTTTTGTCAGATGCCACATTTGGAAATGCTCTGGTAGACGTGTATACGAAATGTGGAAGCATAGACAAGGCGCGTGAACTGTTTGACAGAATGTCTCAAAGCACTGTGATCTCATCGAATGCCATGATTGCCGGATATGCACCAAATGCGTTGGGAAAAAGGATTGAGAAACTTTCAACCAAATGCGATTGGCAGGTTTAAAGCCAATCTTTGCCAGCAGCCTGTACGAAAATGGGAGCTTTGGAACGGGGTATGGGTTCATCTATTATAGGATAAATGATAGAAGGAATTTTGTCAGATGTTGTAGCTGCAACTGCCGTGGGAGATATGTATGCAAAATGTGGAATCATAGACAAGGCACGTGCCTCCAAGAATTGTTTACAGAATGCCATGATTGTAAAATATGCAAAAAGGGGAAGCACAGACAAGGCATCTAAACTGTTTGACATAATGCCTCAAACACACTGTTCTCATGGAATGCCCTGATTGCAGGATATTAACAAAATGGGTTTGTTGAAAAGCTTTGGAAACTTCGAAACAACCTTTACTACCATCCTCCCAGTCTGTGCCAAATGGGAGCTTTGGAACAAGGTGTGGACATCCATCAAAGCATAAAGGTTAGAAGAATTTTGTTAGAGGTAGTAGCAACTGCTTGGTACACATGCATGCAAAAATGTAGTAACTCATTTTTTGTCGTCCTATCATTTTCTCTCTTTCTTCTTATGGTTGAAGTTAAATTAACGAAATCACAAAGATAAACAAGTATTGTCTATTGATACACTCAAAAGATTAACTTTTAAACTTTAGCTTTCTTAGTACTTGCATCAGTAGAGTAGTTTCATGATCAACACCTAATCAATCTCAAAATTAAACTTAAAATTTTATCCTTAATGGCCCATACAAAAATGTAGTAACTCATCTTTTGTCCTCCTACCATTTTCTCTCTTTTTCCTTATGATTGAAGTTAAATTAATGAAATCACAAAGATAAACAAGTATTGTCTATTGATACACTACAAAAGACTAACTTTTGAACTTTAGCTTTCTTACTACTTCAATCAATAGAGTAGTTGCATGATCAATCTCTAATCAATCTCAAAATTAAACCTAAAATTTTATCCTTAATGGTCCATTAGGCCTTTAGTTTTAAACCATGCTTTGATACCATATAGAACAACCCAATGGACTTGGAAAAAATTAGATTGTTTATTTAATTGAACTTCTTAAGATTTTCTCACATTATATAAAGGAATGTAGTCTTACAACATCAATCAATTCCTATGAAAATTCATCCAAAAATCTCTTGGATTGACATACTTGGCTTCTTAGATTTTATAATAATATTGAGATTGGACATTCATGTCTAGGTCTAAAAAAGACCTTATTTTATCTTAACATAGGGTGACATCTAAGAGATGGGTCTTATGACAAGATTTAGTTTGGTTTGAACTGTCAATTTTTAATAGAATTAATATAGGAACATTTGGCCAACTCCAATTGGCACATTCTCACATTCATGAAATCTTAATCATATTTGACATACTTTAACTATGTTTTTGTATGTGAAAGCGTTTTACACAACCTAGTTTAATTAGGTGTCTAGGCCTAAAAATTTAATGGCCTTAGATTTGTGGGTTCAATGGATGCAAGAGTCCCATAAAAAATCACAAACACATGACACACACCTAATTATTAGGTTTCTTGACTCTCAACATCTTAGGCACAAATATATTAGCAATCCTAATTTATTTGGAAGCTTGGTTTTTGAACTTAATGATTTATCTCTAGAGTTCCAGAGACCTAAGTCACCTACTAACTTTAACTAATTTGTGCACTCAAGTTTGAAATTAATAACAATTATCTTCCAACCCTCATCTATTTATGAACACATCTATTTGAAGATTCACTCTAGTAGATCAATGCTATAGATTCAATTGGGGACATCAATAGTTAGAAAATCCATTAGTACTTACCACAAATGTGGGAACTTGAGACATTCTGACATGCTCAAGCTTTTAATTCCAAAAGGATTATTACATTATGAACAATAGCATACCATTGACATAAGAATCCTTGAAAATTTATACTTATTAGAGTGCTCAATTTCAATCTTGACTTATGATTGATTCTATTTAAAATTTTCTACAAATGTGGGTATTTATAAATTTGCTTTTACTCAAGATCTCAAGTTTGAATTTGAAACTTCTTTATTGCTAAAACTCCTAGTGGATGTGAGGCTCCTTGTAATTTTAACTTAGCATAATTTTAATTCTAGTTTTTTTTAGAAGGACAACATTTAGATTTCCATTTAGAGAATAGACATCATTGCATAACTAAATTTGATCAATCAATGACTTAGATTTTACTTGATAGAGTAATGAATAGGGTTTTATCTTGACTTAGGACTCTTGTCAATCCTTCTTTCCTCTAGGGTGTATGTGTCCATTAGAGATTTACTCTAAGACATCCATGATCAAGAATTTTCTTGAGGAAATGATGGTTAGGAGTTTTTAAGACTTGAAAAGTAAAATAGGCTTCAATATTACAAAGGAATCTAGTCTTAAGGATATATTTGATAGAGAAATTCTCATGAAGGGACTCTAAGACTTATTATAATTATTTCAAGCTTGACAACCTCTCATAGTTTAATTATTTAGACTTTAGATCATTGTATCTTGCAAAGAGCCATAATATAGTGGTTTCATAGGCTATATTAGAATTTAGCTCAAAGAGCTTTGTTATAAGTTGTTTCATGATTTATCCATGGGGTTTACATAGTTATCTCTTAATAAATTTTTACCTATGTAATCCTACACTTTATTGGTACCTTAGGAGTGGCCTTGAATACTCATCAAGTAGGTTTTTGAATAGGGAATGCATCTAATATAGCCTTGTAATTGATAATACATTAAGGCACATTTTATATATTTTGCATGATTTTTCTTATAGGTCTTATTCACAAACCATATTTCTATGGTCATTGTCCTAGTTCATGATTCATTCAAGTGCTTGATCTAACATATTTTAAGTGTTGGAAGTAATTTAATAGAATTCATCAAGTTCTTGTTTTTGATACATACTTACTCTAGTTATTCTTTTCCTTATGAAATATAACGGAACACTCACAGTGATTGTATTCATTTTCAAATCTCATCATATTCTAGGGTAAGTGCACCAAGATGGTTCCCAAAAAAGGGGTTAAATGGCCACTTTTTTTTCTGAAATCAGGAAATGCTGACCTTGGATGTGAAATTGAGGATAGTTACACTCAAAATTTTGAGATGGAACAAAAACAAGGATTGAAGTGCTCTAAGTCTACTTTCTAAACTACTAATTTATTTTGAAAATGGTTGAGATTAAGGGGTTCAAAAGAGGGATGTACACAAATTGGTGTTGTTTTTGTCAGAAAAACATAACATAGCAACTCTTGTACGACCTGAGTATGGTGAACTTTTTCGTAGTATTTTTAAAATCGCTATGGTCAAAAGTTAGCTAACAGTGTCTAGTTGATGCATAATTTTTTTGATAATTTTTTAATGAATATTTGATTTTTTACTAATTTTCTAAGTGGACACTTTCTGAAAAGCAAAATTTTGGCCGTGCTCACCCTAAAAAATTTGGAAAATAATTATTATTATTATTATTTTTTAATTTGTAGAATGGAGTCTAGTTTCTAAAAATGTAATTTATTTGAAATTTTGATGAACGGTTAATTTATAACAAAAAATACCAAACACTATTTTTTAGCAAAAAAGAGACATACAAACAAAAGAAATTATGGATGAAAGGCTTAACATTGTCAAAAAGTGAAAAAAATTGCATCGTTGGATAGCTAAGAGAGAACCTAACATTACCCATGTGTTTGATTTTGTCGATATTGAACTAGATGCAATCTTGATGGTGAGCACGGACCCGATTATGTGAAAAACTGTAGAATTTGCAAAAACACATCTCTGGCCTTGTTGGGAATTCCCTCCAAGCCTTTGGGTTGGTATCCCAAGGTAAGTAATTTCACTTTTTTCTTTTTTTGAAACACGAAATAACGCGAGCACGTTATAACGCAAGCACATTTTTAAAAAAAAATCAAAAGTGGCCACAAAATTGGTACATTTACTTAAAAAGATAACATCCATCCTGATAATGCAAGATTATGTTATTATTTTTCCTTACTAATAACCTAAAAAATGATGAATTCCTTCATTTCTTTTAAGGTTTATTGATCAAATGTTCTCCTAGCTTTAAGTGTTCTCGTTAAATCCTTAGTTCTTGATGAGTTGATTAGATTGTAAGATCTAAATACTTTATTTAGTTAGAATTTTTCCAAAATGAGATTAATTTTGTGGTCTCAATATGTGATTTAGGTTCTCAAATCTACCTCTTTTTTGTATTTTCTTTCCTAGATAGTTTCTAGGTTACTATCTTTAGAATTACTGATTTGAGTGTTTACGGAGATCTTTTATGCTACAATACTATAATGCACACATAAATGTCTCTAAGTGTTAACCATTATATTAACTCCTTAAAACTCCCATGAAACCATTAAATAGTCTTGGAAATGGCTTGGAAGTTGTTTTGGAGTATCTAAAACCCTTACAAACTCTCCTTGAAACATCGAAACCCTTTATTATCTTTCAAAATAGTAGTTAGTGTCAAGAATTTATATTTAAATAATGGCAAGAAGGTGATTTAGAATGAAGGTTTGATAGACCATTGGATATATAGTCTACCTTGAATGCACCATTAAATTCTCTTTATTAGATCATTAATTACCTTATATTTTCTCAATACTTTTAGGGCTAAAATTGGTAAATTCTTATGTGTTGAAAACCCTCACCTAGCTACCATGATAGAACTACAAATTTCAAGTAGAATCCATATCCCTTATAAAAGATATACGATGAAATATTTTGGTGCTTAACACCTACTACAAAGTCTAATGTAATGTGATGCATGATATCAAAATCCTTAGGTATAGTTGTTGCAAAGAGAAAACTAGATTTTTATTGTGTTAGTGATGTTTGAATGTGGAAATGTTTTTGGAACATCTTTTTTTTGTTGTATTTCAACCTTAGTTTAACTAATTAGATAGTGATTTACAACCACATTTTGAATCTCAATGCTAAGGAACCATCATACTTGTGAAAACCCTTTATTTCTACATGCAAATTATCTTAATAAAGGTGTCCTAATATTTTAGTAAATTAAGATAAAGTAGGTTGTAGATGTCCATACCTCTTTAACCATAGGTAGAGATAGAATTACAAGGTCTTAGTTTTTATGAGATTCCTGAAAAAAATTATATCATTTTACTATGGTGATTTATTTTTTTACATGCACGCAAGTATAATATAATAAATTTGGTTTTCTTTGTATAGTTGGAAATTGTATTTCAAGGTCAACATCGTTGCTTAGATCCAAGAAATTCATTTAATCCACAAAGAAGCTTATTTCATATTAGTCAACATTTCACCATAGGGTGTAAGTATGGTTGTAGAGAGAGAAAATTGTTTATCATCCTACATGAGTGTCCTACATAGTAAAGATGGTTGTTTTCATTGGGTGGTCAATATTCAACACTCATGGCAATTGAAAAGTACTTTCACCAAACCCTGGATAGTGAGGTATCTCTTCCTTATCAACTCCATGATTATCAAGGAACTGCAAAAAATAGTCCTAAAAGGGCAATTTAGTCTACAAAGAAAGAAGAAAGATATGTCATAAAACTAGGTGGACTAGTCAAACACCATTTGAGAAAAACCATGTTGTCAACAATAAATGACATCCTACGATTATTACAACAATAAGATAGTATTAACCTAAGAAATAATGCAACACAATAGAGGTTAGCTACTTAGCCCATAAAGTTACCATCCAAAATAATTCTTCACCTACAATAACACTATCAAACATAGGCACAAGATATTATATAATGACTAATGGACTATAATCTTGCTTAGGTTATTCTAATAGCATCATGATGGGATATCACACCTTTAGAATATTTTTATGCTATCCATAGATCCATTATTGATTCTAGGAATTTTCAAGTGGGATTTATAGACAACAAAGAAGAGTATAATTAAGTATCTAGTTTATCATGAAAAGACATAAAATATTGTCATGCATTGTTTTGATGGGTTTTATGCCTCTTATCAATATGAGTTATAATTCTTTCATAGCAGCTAGTAGGAGAACCAATGTTTCCATAAGATAATAATCAAACTAGGTTATTATTGAATAATTAGGCAAGATGTTGATTGAATTTCATATGTGTTATCATTGTGCTATCATAGAGAATAACAATAGGGCAAAAGGATACTCTCAATAAATCATTAAAGTCAAACAAATTTAAGATAGTCATGGTTATTAAGGCTTCTATTAATCTTATAGGATAGTCATGTGCCTAGATAGTCTTATTAAGGTTATCATAATCAACAACAATAACATTAATAGGTTCTATGTAGGATTTTATAAGGTACTAAATAATGAAGCTTTCCACCTTGTTGTTAGGCATCAATTATAATTCAACCATGAAAACTGAAAGGATTATCTCATCAAGGGCAAGAGTTTTAGAAATGCTAGTATCAAGACTAAGATCATTTCATGTAGAAATCTACAATTTTGCTCTTACAAGATAGTAATCACAAATTGACTAGTCTCATATCATGTAAGAGGATTTTCATGATAATTTAATGTCACTTAAAAATTCCATACCACACACATATAGAGATCCGGTCCCAAAATATGTCTAGTATCACTAACATAACCTTCTCATTAAGTTAAAATGTTGTCATGAGTAACATATATTGTATACACCTAAAAATGGTCTAGATAATCTAATTAATTAAATATGATTTATTTGATTAATTAACCCTTCTATTTTCATCTACTTATAAATAAATAGAAATATTTATTTATATAGTTCACATCTAATTCTTCTATCTTTATCATATTATTTCATCTTAATTAAATAAACGAATTTAATACTTTGTTTTATTTAATTATTATTATTGAGTTCTTCTATAATTATATATTTATTTTATCTTAATCACATCATCCCATCTTAATTAAATAAACAAATTCAAATACCTTGTTGTATTTAATTATCTATTCTCTTTCATCTAAATTAAATAAACAAGTTCACATACTTTGTTTTATTTGATTACCATATTTCTTCCATGTTTATTTAATAAACAGATTTCTATAGTTTGTTTTATTATATTAAATATCCTCTTTGGCTAATTTGAATAAATCTAAATATTCAAATAAAGCATATTTCTATAGCTATTTCCTCTTTTCACTCATTATATCTGTGACAAACAAAATTAGATATTTCATATCTAATTAATTCAACTCAGCCTTCACAGACAAATTTGGAGACAAATTTGAGACAAATTACAGGAAAACTTCTTCATCTTCTTCCATTGATCATTCCTATCCTCTGGCTGAATGTTTTTGTGGGGAGGAACAATCTCCATAATCTTCTCAGGCTTCTTCATCTTTCACCATTGAATCTTTCAAATCAAATTCAAACCCTTACTTGTTGCCACATCAGAAATATGTTGTTGGGAATCTATAAATACAGCTTCTTTCCACAGGAAGAGGATCCCAACTTTGTGCAATCTTACTCTACAGAAATAGCATTAGAGCAATCAAACATTTGAGCAATAGCAATAGAAAATCATTTTAGAATAGCAATCATAATCATGGTTTTTCATTTAGCTACATCTTAGTTTATGGTAGTTTCTTTTATCAACTTCATGTCATTCTCAGCTACAGTATCCTCAGCATATCATTTAGCAATTATCATATAGGATTAGATTCCTGCATTTTACATCATCTCATTCTCTAGATTGGCATTTTAGCAGTCACAGTGCTCACACAATCTGAGAGCCACAGTGATTTAATAAATCTTTGGAGTTAGAGAGAAATGAGATGGTTTTGAAAGATTTATTGTTTTAATTAGATTACTTGTTGTTTGAATCTCTTAATATAATGTCTTATTAGGTTTTCTGTTATTCATTTAGGCATATTTTACTCACACATAAATTGGCGCCCACCATGGGGCCAAAAACCCCATTTTTAACATCTTTTCTAGAAAAAAATTTCCACAAGTTTTTGACATGTTTTATGTTGAGGTGATCGAGAGTTTTTTTAGTGCATATGACCTCCATATCAGCGCATCCAATCATTGTTTCAGCGCATCCACAGAATATTCCAGCACATACGAAGACTATTTTGGCACATCTAGTACCAGTTTCACTATAGTCAAGGGGTTTTTCTACAGTGCATCTAACCTTTGTTTTAGCACATAAATCAAATTCTGTAGCGCATTGATCTATTATTTTAGCGCATTTAAATATTGTTTTGGCACATATAAATCCTATTTTAGTGCATCCAATGACTGTTATGGCGCATCTGACTATTTTTGCAGAATTTTATATTTACGAGAATTAATCCTTGTTTTCTATCCTGCAGGTACAAAATACACTGGTCAAAGACAATTGTTGAAAACACTTATGCTGGTCAAAGACAAAAATTTACAAATTACTAATGGTGTTTGCAGGGATTTAATTAAAGAAATAGTTTGAACCCCATGTCCACTGTGTTTTGAAAGCAATAGGCTTATGCTCTCCCCTTAACTGGGTGATCAGAATGCTAGATTTGCTATCCTTCTTTATTAACACCTTTAGAAGGCCTATCGTAGTGGGAAAAAGTACTCACCCTATGGGAACGACCTAAGTGGGAACAACCAAAGCCAGGTTTTCCAACCCACTCTAATCAAAAGTGAATTTGGGGAAACCCACAATTCAATGACAGTGTGCAAGATAACCATCCCCAAAATCTTTGTTCTAAAGATTGGGAGGTCTCCTAAGGGATTTTATCATTTTCCGCACCGAATGGATACCCTTTCTAAGAAATTTAGTGTAGAATCCAATTGTGTCAGTTTCCGAACACTTTTTATATCACGGTGCAAGGGGAGGGAAGAATCTGCCCCCAAGACACTCACCATATAACTATCAGAGACCCTGGCCAAAAGTGGAGGATTTGAATTTGGTTAAGACTCGGGAAAGGAAAAAGCACGGGCGTCCTCTAGGGGTGACAGGGTTGTGTGAGCTGACATAGTTGCAAGTTGTGGGTTGTGATATTCTAAGTGACCTACTTGACAATTAGAAAAGTGCTTGAATTGTCTTTATTTGTGTTAAACCTGTGGAAATTGAAAGAATCAAATTTGATTGTAGAATACACACTTTTTGTTTAATACGTAGTGCTGAAAAACAATGTTTACAAACTTGATGTTGTGTGTGTAAAATCATTTCCAAAGGTATCATCCAATTAGGTCATCAAATTCAAAGATTAACAAGCAAAACACCCCTCCAAAAATATTCATTGGTTAGGAAATTACACCCAGGAATTAATCCTTAATTTTACTGAGAAAAAGTAGAACAAATGGAAAAAAATTGTGGCCACTTCCAGAGTAGCACAACCAACCTCTGTTTTAGAGCATCTACCCAGTCTATTAGTGCATCTGCCATATTTAAACAATGCATTTAAACTTTGT